>JAVHZZ010000492.1:0-38514 GCA_036250195.1 Mixophyes australis | reverse complement strand
AAAAATAAGAATAAACAAAAATAAGTATAAAAATTAAAAAAAATGTATAAAAATAAGAATAAGTATAAAAATAAGAATAAAACAAAAATAAGTATAAAAGTAAGAACAAAAAAAGTGTATAAAAATAAGTATAAAAATAAGAATAAAAAAAAATATAAGAATAAGTATAATAATAAGTATAAAAATAAGAATAAAACAAAAATACATATAAAAATAAGAATAAGTAAAAAAATAAGTAGAAAAATAAGAATAAAAAAAAAGTATAAAATTAAGAATAAGTATAAAAATAAGTATAAAAATAAGAATAAAAAAAAATTAGTATAAAAATAAGAATAAGTATAAAAATAAGTATAAAAATAAGAATAAACAAAAATAAGTATAAAAATTAAAAAAAATGTATAAAAATAAGAATAAGTATAAAAATAAGAATAAAACAAAAATAAGTATAAAAGTAAGAACAAAAAAAGTGTATAAAAATAAGTATAAAAATAAGAATAAAAAAAAATATAAGAATAAGTATAATAATAAGTATAAAAATAAGAATAAAACAAAAATACATATAAAAATAAGAATAAGTAAAAAAATAAGTAGAAAAATAAGAATAAAAAAAGTATAAAATTAAGAATAAGTATAAAAATAAGTATAAAAATAAGAATAAAAAAAAATTAGTATAAAAATAAGAATAAGAATAAAAATAAGTATAAAAATAAGAATAAACAAAAATAAGTATAAAAATTAAAAAAAATGTATAAAAATAAGAATAAGTATAAAAATAAGAATAAAACAAAAATAAGTATAAAAGTAAGAACAAAAAAAGTGTATAAAAATAAGTATAAAAATAAGAATAAAAAAAAATATAAGAATAAGTAAAAAAATAAGTAGAAAAATAAGAATAAAAAAAAGTATAAAATTAAGAATAAGTATAAAAATAAGTATAAAAATAAGAATAAAAAAAAAAATTAGTATAAGAATAAGTATAAAAATAAGTATAAAAATAAGAATAAAAAAAAAAGTATAAAAATAAGAATAAGTATAAAAATAAGTATAAAAATAAGAATAAAACAAAAATAAGTATAAAAATAAGAATAAACAAAAATAAGTATAAAAATTAAAAAAAATGTATTAAAATAAGTATAAAAATCAGAATAAGTATAAAAATAAGTATAAAAATAAGAATAAAACAAAAATAAGTATAAAAATAAGAATAAACAAAAATAAGTATAAAAATAAGAATAAAAAAAATTGTATAAAAATAAGTATAAGTATAAAAATAAGTATAAAAATAAGAATAAAAAAAAGTATAATAATAAGTATAATAATAAGTATAAAAATAAGAAAAAAACAAAAATACATATAAAAATAAGAATAAGTATAAAAATAAGAATAAAATAAAAATAAGTATAAAAATAAGAATAAAAAAAAATAGTATAAAAATAAGAATAAAACAAAAATAAGTATAAAAATAAGAATAAACAAAAAGGATAAAAATAAGAATAAGTATAAAAATAAGTATAAAAATAAGTATAAAAAAATATTAGTATAAAAATAAGAATAAGTATAAAAATAAGTATAAAAATAAGAATAAGTATTAAAATAAGAATAAAACAAACATAAGTATAAAAATAAGAATAAAAAAAAAGTATAAAAATAAGAATAAAAAAAAATAAGTATAAAAATCAGAATAAAAAACAAATAAGTATAAAAATAAGAATAAAAAAAGGATAAAAATAAGAATAAGTATAAAAATAAGTATAAAAATAAGAATAAAACAAAAATAAGTATAAAAATAAGAATAAACAAAAATAAGTATAAAAATTAAAAAAAATGTATAAAAATAAGAATAAGTATAAAAATAAGAATAAAACAAAAATAAGTATAAAAGTAAGAACAAAAAAAGTGTATAAAAATAAGTATAAAAATAAGAATAAAAAAAAATATAAGAATAAGTATAATAATAAGTATAAAAATAAGAATAAAAAAAAAGTATAAAAATAAGTATAAGTATAAAAATAAGTATAAAAATAAGAATAAAAAAAAGTATAAAATTAAGAATAAGTATAAAAATAAGTATAAAAATAAGAATAAAACAAAAATAAGTATAAAAATAAGAATAAACAAAAATAAGTATAAAAATTAAAAAAAATGTATTAAAATAAGTATAAAAATCAGAATAAGTATAAAAATAAGTATAAAAATAAGAATAAAACAAAAATAAGTATAAAAATAAGAATAAACAAAAATAAGTATAAAAATAAGAATAAAAAAAATTGTATAAGAATAAGTATAAAAATAAGAATAAAAAAATAATTAGTATAAAAATAGGAATAAGTATAAAAATAAGTATAAAAATAAAAATAAAAAAAATGTATAAAAATAAGTATAAGTATAAAAATAAGTATAAAAATAAGAATAAAAAAAAGTATAATAATAAGTATAATAATAAGTATAAAAATAAGAAAAAAACAAAAATACATATAAAAATAAGAATAAGTATAAAAATAAGAATAAAATAAAAATAAGTATAAAAATAAGAATAAAAAAAAATAGTATAAAAATAAGAATAAAACAAAAATAAGTATAAAAATAAGAATAAACAAAAAGGATAAAAATAAGAATAAGTATAAAAATAAGAATAAAAAAAAGTATAAAAATAAGAATAAGTATAAAAATAAGTATAAAAATAAGTATAAAAAAAATTTTGTATAAAAATAAGAATAAGTATAAAAATAAGTATAAAAATAAGAATAAGTATAAATATAAGAATAAAACAAAAATAAGTATAAAAATAAGAATAAAACACAAATAAGTATAAAAATAAGAATAAAAAAAGGATAAAAATAAGAATAAGTATAAAAATTAGAATAAGTATAAAAATAAGAATAAAAAAAAGTATAAAAATAGGAATAAGTATAAAAATAAGTATAAAAATAAGAATAAAAAAAAATAGTATAAAAATAAGAATAAAACAAAAATAAGTATAAAAATAAGAATAAACAAAAATAAGTATAAAAATAAGAAAAAACAAAAATAAGTATAAAAATTAAAAAAAATGTATAAAAATAAGAATAAGTATAAAAATAAGTATAAAAATAAGAATAAAACAAAAATACATATAAAAATAAGAATAAGTATAAAAATAAGAATAAAATAAAAATAAGTATAAAATAAGAATAAAAAAAAATAGAATAAAAATAAGAATAAAACAAAAATAAGTATAAAAATAAGAATAAACAAAAAGGATAAAAATAAGAATAAGTATAAAAATAAGAATAAAAAAAAGTATAAAAATAAGAATAAGTATAAAAATAAGTATAAAAATAAGTATAAAAAAATATTAGTATAAAAATAAGAATAAGTATAAAAATAAGTATAAAAATAAGAATAAGTATTAAAATAAGAATAAAACAAACATAAGTATAAAAATAAGAATAAAAAAAAAGTATAAAAATAAGAATAAAAAAAAATAAGTATAAAAATCAGAATAAAACACAAATAAGTATAAAAATAAGAATAAAAAAAGGATAAAAATAAGAATAAGTATAAAAATTAGAATAAGTATAAAAATAAGAATAAAAAAAAGTATAAAAATAAGAATAAGTATAAAAATAAGTATAAAAATAAGAATAAAACAAAAATAAGTATAAAAATAAGAATAAACAAAAATAAGTATAAAAATTAAAAAAAATGTATAAAAATAAGAATAAGTATAAAAATAAGAATAAAACAAAAATAAGTATAAAAGTAAGAACAAAAAAAGTGTATAAAAATAAGTATAAAAATAAGAATAAAAAAAAATATAAGAATAAGTATAATAATAAGTATAAAAATAAGAATAAAACAAAAATACATATAAAAATAAGAATAAGTAAAAAAATAAGTAGAAAAATAAGAATAAAAAAAAGTATAAAATTAAGAATAAGTATAAAAATAAGTATAAAAATAAGAATAAAAAAAAATTAGTATAAAAATAAGAATAAGTATAAAAATAAGTATAAAAATAAGAATAAACAAAAATAAGTATAAAAATTAAAAAAAATGTATAAAAATAAGAATAAGTATAAAAATAAGAATAAAACAAAAATAAGTATAAAAGTAAGAACAAAAAAAGTGTATAAAAATAAGTATAAAAATAAGAATAAAAAAAAATATAAGAATAAGTATAATAATAAGTATAAAAATAAGAATAAAACAAAAATACATATAAAAATAAGAATAAGTAAAAAAATAAGTAGAAAAATAAGAATAAAAAAAGTATAAAATTAAGAATAAGTATAAAAATAAGTATAAAAATAAGAATAAAAAAAAATTAGTATAAAAATAAGAATAAGTATAAAAATAAGTATAAAAATAAGAATAAACAAAAATAAGTATAAAAATTAAAAAAAATGTATAAAAATAAGAATAAGTATAAAAATAAGAATAAAACAAAAATAAGTATAAAAGTAAGAACAAAAAAAGTGTATAAAAATAAGTATAAAAATAAGAATAAAAAAAAATATAAGAATAAGTAAAAAAATAAGTAGAAAAATAAGAATAAAAAAAAGTATAAAATTAAGAATAAGTATAAAAATAAGTATAAAAATAAGAATAAAAAAAAAAATTAGTATAAGAATAAGTATAAAAATAAGTATAAAAATAAGAATAAAAAAAAAAGTATAAAAATAAGAATAAGTATAAAAATAAGTATAAAAATAAGAATAAAACAAAAATAAGTATAAAAATAAGAATAAACAAAAATAAGTATAAAAATTAAAAAAAATGTATTAAAATAAGTATAAAAATCAGAATAAGTATAAAAATAAGTATAAAAATAAGAATAAAACAAAAATAAGTATAAAAATAAGAATAAACAAAAATAAGTATAAAAATAAGAATAAAAAAAATTGTATAAAAATAAGAATAAGTATAAAAATAAGAATAAAAAAATAATTAGTATAAAAATAGGAATAAGTATAAAAATAAGTATAAAAATAAAAATAAAAAAAATGTATAAAAATAAGTATAAGTATAAAAATAAGTATAAAAATAAGAATAAAAAAAAGTATAATAATAAGTATAATAATAAGTATAAAAATAAGAAAAAAACAAAAATACATATAAAAATAAGAATAAGTATAAAAATAAGAATAAAATAAAAATAAGTATAAAAATAAGAATAAAAAAAAATAGTATAAAAATAAGAATAAAACAAAAATAAGTATAAAAATAAGAATAAACAAAAAGGATAAAAATAAGAATAAGTATAAAAATAAGTATAAAAATAAGTATAAAAAAATATTAGTATAAAAATAAGAATAAGTATAAAAATAAGTATAAAAATAAGAATAAGTATTAAAATAAGAATAAAACAAACATAAGTATAAAAATAAGAATAAAAAAAAAGTATAAAAATAAGAATAAAAAAAAATAAGTATAAAAATCAGAATAAAAAACAAATAAGTATAAAAATAAGAATAAAAAAAGGATAAAAATAAGAATAAGTATAAAAATTAGAATAAGTATAAAAATAAGAATAAAAAAAAGTATAAAAATAAGAATAAGTATAAAAATAAGTATAAAAATAAGAATAAAACAAAAATAAGTATAAAAATAAGAATAAACAAAAATAAGTATAAAAATTAAAAAAAATGTATAAAAATAAGAATAAGTATAAAAATAAGAATAAAACAAAAATAAGTATAAAAGTAAGAACAAAAAAAGTGTATAAAAATAAGTATAAAAATAAGAATAAAAAAAAATATAAGAATAAGTATAATAATAAGTATAAAAATAAGAATAAAACAAAAATACATATAAAAATAAGAATAAGTAAAAAAATAAGTAGAAAAATAAGAATAAAAAAAAGTATAAAATTAAGAATAAGTATAAAAATAAGTATAAAAATAAGAATAAAAAAAAATTAGTATAAAAATAAGAATAAGTATAAAAATAAGTATAAAAATAAGAATAAACAAAAATAAGTATAAAAATTAAAAAAAATGTATAAAAATAAGAATAAGTATAAAAATAAGAATAAAACAAAAATAAGTATAAAAGTAAGAACAAAAAAAGTGTATAAAAATAAGTATAAAAATAAGAATAAAAAAAAATATAAGAATAAGTATAATAATAAGTATAAAAATAAGAATAAAACAAAAATACATATAAAAATAAGAATAAGTAAAAAAATAAGTAGAAAAATAAGAATAAAAAAAAGTATAAAATTAAGAATAAGTATAAAAATAAGTATAAAAATAAGAATAAAAAAAAATTAGTATAAAAATAAGAATAAGTATAAAAATAAGTATAAAAATAAGAATAAACAAAAATAAGTATAAAAATTAAAAAAAATGTATAAAAATAAGAATAAGTATAAAAATAAGAATAAAACAAAAATAAGTATAAAAGTAAGAACAAAAAAAGTGTATAAAAATAAGTATAAAAATAAGAATAAAAAAAAATATAAGAATAAGTATAATAATAAGTATAAAAATAAGAATAAAACAAAAATACATATAAAAATAAGAATAAGTAAAAAAATAAGTAGAAAAATAAGAATAAAAAAAGTATAAAATTAAGAATAAGTATAAAAATAAGTATAAAAATAAGAATAAAAAAAAATTAGTATAAAAATAAGAATAAGTATAAAAATAAGTATAAAAATAAGAATAAACAAAAATAAGTATAAAAATTAAAAAAAATGTATAAAAATAAGAATAAGTATAAAAATAAGAATAAAACAAAAATAAGTATAAAAGTAAGAACAAAAAAAGTGTATAAAAATAAGTATAAAAATAAGAATAAAAAAAAATATAAGAATAAGTAAAAAAATAAGTAGAAAAATAAGAATAAAAAAAAGTATAAAATTAAGAATAAGTATAAAAATAAGTATAAAAATAAGAATAAAAAAAAAAATTAGTATAAGAATAAGTATAAAAATAAGTATAAAAATAAGAATAAAAAAAAAAGTATAAAAATAAGAATAAGTATAAAAATAAGTATAAAAATAAGAATAAAACAAAAATAAGTATAAAAATAAGAATAAACAAAAATAAGTATAAAAATTAAAAAAAATGTATTAAAATAAGTATAAAAATCAGAATAAGTATAAAAATAAGTATAAAAATAAGAATAAAACAAAAATAAGTATAAAAATAAGAATAAAAAACAAATAAGTATAAAAATAAGAATAAAAAAAGGATAAAAATAAGAATAAGTATAAAAATTAGAATAAGTATAAAAATAAGAATAAAAAAAAGTATAAAAATAAGAATAAGTATAAAAATAAGTATAAAAATAAGAATAAAACAAAAATAAGTATAAAAATAAGAATAAACAAAAATAAGTATAAAAATTAAAAAAAATGTATAAAAATAAGAATAAGTATAAAAATAAGAATAAAACAAAAATAAGTATAAAAGTAAGAACAAAAAAAGTGTATAAAAATAAGTATAAAAATAAGAATAAAAAAAAATATAAGAATAAGTATAATAATAAGTATAAAAATAAGAATAAAACAAAAATACATATAAAAATAAGAATAAGTAAAAAAATAAGTAGAAAAATAAGAATAAAAAAAGTATAAAATTAAGAATAAGTATAAAAATAAGTATAAAAATAAGAATAAAAAAAAATTAGTATAAAAATAAGAATAAGTATAAAAATAAGTATAAAAATAAGAATAAACAAAAATAAGTATAAAAATTAAAAAAAATGTATAAAAATAAGAATAAGTATAAAAATAAGAATAAAACAAAAATAAGTATAAAAGTAAGAACAAAAAAAGTGTATAAAAATAAGTATAAAAATAAGAATAAAAAAAAATATAAGAATAAGTAAAAAAATAAGTAGAAAAATAAGAATAAAAAAAAGTATAAAATTAAGAATAAGTATAAAAATAAGTATAAAAATAAGAATAAAAAAAAAAATTAGTATAAGAATAAGTATAAAAATAAGTATAAAAATAAGAATAAAAAAAAAAGTATAAAAATAAGAATAAGTATAAAAATAAGTATAAAAATAAGAATAAAACAAAAATAAGTATAAAAATAAGAATAAACAAAAATAAGTATAAAAATTAAAAAAAATGTATTAAAATAAGTATAAAAATCAGAATAAGTATAAAAATAAGTATAAAAATAAGAATAAAACAAAAATAAGTATAAAAATAAGAATAAACAAAAATAAGTATAAAAATAAGAATAAAAAAAATTGTATAAAAATAAGAATAAGTATAAAAATAAGAATAAAAAAATAATTAGTATAAAAATAGGAATAAGTATAAAAATAAGTATAAAAATAAAAATAAAAAAAATGTATAAAAATAAGTATAAGTATAAAAATAAGTATAAAAATAAGAATAAAAAAAAGTATAATAATAAGTATAATAATAAGTATAAAAATAAGAAAAAAACAAAAATACATATAAAAATAAGAATAAGTATAAAAATAAGAATAAAATAAAAATAAGTATAAAAATAAGAATAAAAAAAAATAGTATAAAAATAAGAATAAAACAAAAATAAGTATAAAAATAAGAATAAACAAAAAGGATAAAAATAAGAATAAGTATAAAAATAAGTATAAAAATAAGTATAAAAAAATATTAGTATAAAAATAAGAATAAGTATAAAAATAAGTATAAAAATAAGAATAAGTATTAAAATAAGAATAAAACAAACATAAGTATAAAAATAAGAATAAAAAAAAAGTATAAAAATAAGAATAAAAAAAAATAAGTATAAAAATCAGAATAAAAAACAAATAAGTATAAAAATAAGAATAAAAAAAGGATAAAAATAAGAATAAGTATAAAAATTAGAATAAGTATAAAAATAAGAATAAAAAAAAGTATAAAAATAAGAATAAGTATAAAAATAAGTATAAAAATAAGAATAAAACAAAAATAAGTATAAAAATAAGAATAAACAAAAATAAGTATAAAAATTAAAAAAAATGTATAAAAATAAGAATAAGTATAAAAATAAGAATAAAACAAAAATAAGTATAAAAGTAAGAACAAAAAAAGTGTATAAAAATAAGTATAAAAATAAGAATAAAAAAAAATATAAGAATAAGTATAATAATAAGTATAAAAATAAGAATAAAACAAAAATACATATAAAAATAAGAATAAGTAAAAAAATAAGTAGAAAAATAAGAATAAAAAAAAGTATAAAATTAAGAATAAGTATAAAAATAAGTATAAAAATAAGAATAAAAAAAAATTAGTATAAAAATAAGAATAAGTATAAAAATAAGTATAAAAATAAGAATAAACAAAAATAAGTATAAAAATTAAAAAAAATGTATAAAAATAAGAATAAGTATAAAAATAAGAATAAAACAAAAATAAGTATAAAAGTAAGAACAAAAAAAGTGTATAAAAATAAGTATAAAAATAAGAATAAAAAAAAATATAAGAATAAGTATAATAATAAGTATAAAAATAAGAATAAAACAAAAATACATATAAAAATAAGAATAAGTAAAAAAATAAGTAGAAAAATAAGAATAAAAAAAAGTATAAAATTAAGAATAAGTATAAAAATAAGTATAAAAATAAGAATAAAAAAAAATTAGTATAAAAATAAGAATAAGTATAAAAATAAGTATAAAAATAAGAATAAACAAAAATAAGTATAAAAATTAAAAAAAATGTATAAAAATAAGAATAAGTATAAAAATAAGAATAAAACAAAAATAAGTATAAAAGTAAGAACAAAAAAAGTGTATAAAAATAAGTATAAAAATAAGAATAAAAAAAAATATAAGAATAAGTATAATAATAAGTATAAAAATAAGAATAAAACAAAAATACATATAAAAATAAGAATAAGTAAAAAAATAAGTAGAAAAATAAGAATAAAAAAAGTATAAAATTAAGAATAAGTATAAAAATAAGTATAAAAATAAGAATAAAAAAAAATTAGTATAAAAATAAGAATAAGTATAAAAATAAGTATAAAAATAAGAATAAACAAAAATAAGTATAAAAATTAAAAAAAATGTATAAAAATAAGAATAAGTATAAAAATAAGAATAAAACAAAAATAAGTATAAAAGTAAGAACAAAAAAAGTGTATAAAAATAAGTATAAAAATAAGAATAAAAAAAAATATAAGAATAAGTAAAAAAATAAGTAGAAAAATAAGAATAAAAAAAAGTATAAAATTAAGAATAAGTATAAAAATAAGTATAAAAATAAGAATAAAAAAAAAAATTAGTATAAGAATAAGTATAAAAATAAGTATAAAAATAAGAATAAAAAAAAAAGTATAAAAATAAGAATAAGTATAAAAATAAGTATAAAAATAAGAATAAAACAAAAATAAGTATAAAAATAAGAATAAACAAAAATAAGTATAAAAATTAAAAAAAATGTATTAAAATAAGTATAAAAATCAGAATAAGTATAAAAATAAGTATAAAAATAAGAATAAAACAAAAATAAGTATAAAAATAAGAATAAAAAACAAATAAGTATAAAAATAAGAATAAAAAAAGGATAAAAATAAGAATAAGTATAAAAATTAGAATAAGTATAAAAATAAGAATAAAAAAAAGTATAAAAATAAGAATAAGTATAAAAATAAGTATAAAAATAAGAATAAAACAAAAATAAGTATAAAAATAAGAATAAACAAAAATAAGTATAAAAATTAAAAAAAATGTATAAAAATAAGAATAAGTATAAAAATAAGAATAAAACAAAAATAAGTATAAAAGTAAGAACAAAAAAAGTGTATAAAAATAAGTATAAAAATAAGAATAAAAAAAAATATAAGAATAAGTATAATAATAAGTATAAAAATAAGAATAAAACAAAAATACATATAAAAATAAGAATAAGTATAAAAATAAGTATAAAAATAAGAATAAAAAAAGTATAAAATTAAGAATAAGTATAAAAATAAGTATAAAAATAAGAATAAAAAAAAAAATTAGTATAAGAATAAGTATAAAAATAAGTATAAAAATAAGAATAAAAAAAAAAAAGTATAAAAATAAGAATAAGTATAAAAATAAGTATAAAAATAAGACTAAAACAAAAATAAGTATAAAAATAAGAATAAACAAAAATAAGTATAAAAATTAAAAAAAATGTATTAAAATAAGTATAAAAATCAGAATAAGTATAAAAATAAGTATAAAAATAAGAATAAAACAAAAATAAGTATAAAAATAAGAATAAACAAAAATAAGTATAAAAATAAGAATAAACAAAAATAAGTATAAAAATAAGAATAAAAAAAATTGTATAAAAATAAGAATAAGTATAAAAATAAGAATAAAAAAATAATTAGTATAAAAATAGGAATAAGTATAAAAATAAGTATAAAAATAAAAATAAAAAAAATGTATAAAAATAAGTATAAGTATAAAAATAAGTATAAAAATAAGAATAAAAAAAGTATAAGAATAAATATAATAATAAGTATAAAAATAAGAAAAAACAAAAATACATATAAAAATAAGAATAAGTATAAAAATAAGAATAAAATAAAAATAAGTATAAAAATAAGAATAAAAAAAAATAGTATAAAAATAAGAATAAAACAAAAATAAGTATAAAAATAAGAATAAACAAAAAGGATAAAAATAAGAATAAGTATAAAAATAAGAATAAAAAAAAGTATAAAAATAAGAATAAGTATAAAAATAAGTATAAAAATGAGTATAAAAAAATATTAGTATAAAAATAAGAATAAGTATAAAAATAAGTATAAAAATAAGAATAAGTATTAAAATAAGAATAAAACAAAAATAAGTATAAAAATAAGAATAAAAAAAAAAGTATAAAAATAAGAATAAAAAAAAATAAGTATAAAAATAAGAATAAAACACAAATAAGTATAAAAATAAGAATAAAAAAGGATAAAAATAAGAATAAGTATAAAAATAAGAATAAGTATAAAAATAAGAATAAAAAAAGTATAAAAATAAGAATAAGTATAAAAATAAGTATAAAAAAAAATTAGTATAAAAATAAGAATAAGTATAAAAATAAGTATAAAAATAAGAATAAGTATAAAAATAAGAATAAAACAAAAATAAGTATAAAAATAAGAATAAAACACAAATAAGTATAAAAATAAGAATAAAAAAAGGATAAAAATAAGAATAAGTATAAAAATTAGAATAAGTATAAAAATAAGAATAAAAAAAAATATAAGAATAAGTATAATAATAAGTATAAAAATAAGAATAAAACAAAAATACATATAAAAATAAGAATAAGTAAAAAAATAAGTACAAAAATAAGAATAAAAAAAAGTATAAAATTAAGAATAAGTATAAAAATAAGTATAAAAATAAGAATAAAAAAAAATTAGTATAAAAATAAGAATAAGTATAAAAATAAGTATAAAAATAAGAATAAAAAAAAAATTTGTATAAGAATAAGTATAAAAATAAGTATAAAAATAAGAATAAAACAAAAATAAGTATAAAAATAAGAATAAGTATAAAAATTAAAATAAGTATAAAAATAAGAATAAAAAAAAGTATAAAAATAAGAATAAGTATAAAAATAAGTATAAAAATAAGAATAAACAAAAATAAGTATAAAAATTAAAAAAATGTATAAAAATAAGTATAAAAATAAGAATAAGTATAAAAATAAAAATAAAACAAAAATAAGTATAAAAGTAAGAACAAAAAAAATGTATAAAAATAAGTATAAGTATAAAAATAAGTATAAAAATAAGAATAACAAAAATGTAGAAAAATAAGAATAGGCATAAAAATAAGTAATAAAATAAGAATAAAAATAAGAATAAAAAAAATAGTATAAAAATAAGAATAAAACAAAAATAAGTATGAAAATAAGAATAAAACAAAAATAAGTATAAAAATAAGAATAAAAAAATAAGTATAAAAATAAGAATAAACAAAAATAAGTATAAAAATTAAAAGAAATGTATAAAAATAAGTATAAAAATAAGAATAAGTATAAAAATAAGAATTAAATAAAAATAAATATAAAAGTAAGAACAAAAAAAAATGTATTAAAATAAGTATAAGTATAAAAATAAGTATAAAAATAAGAATAAAACAAAAATACATATAAAAATAAAAATAAGTAAAAAAATAAGAATAAAAAAAAGTATAAAATTAAGAATAAGTATAAAAATAAGTATAAAAGTAAGAATAAAAAAAAAAATTAGTATAAGAATAAGTATAAAAATAAGTATAAAAATAGGAATAAAAAAAAATTAGTATAAAAATAAGAATAAGTACAAAAATAAGTATAAAAATAGGAATAAAACAAAAATAAGTATAGAAATAAGAATAAGAAAAAAAGTATAAAAATAAGAATAAGTATAAAAATAAGTATAAAAATAAGAATAAAAAAAATAAGTATTAAAATAAGAATAAAACACAAATAAGTATAAAATTAAGAATAAAAAAAGGATAAAAATAAGAATAAGTATAAAAATAAGAATAAAAAAAAGGATAAAAATAAGAATAAGTATAAAAATAAGTATAAAAATAACAATAAAAAAAGTATAAGAATAAGAATAAGTATAAAAATAAGTATAAAAATAAGAATAAACAAAAAATAGTATAAAAATAAGAATAAGTATAAAAATAACTATAAAAATAAGAATAAAAAAAGTATAAGAATAAGTATAAAAATAAGTATAAAAATAAGAATAAAAAAAAATTAATATAAAAATAAGAATAAAAGAAATATAAGTTTAAAAATAAGTATGAAAATAAGAATAAAACAAAAATAAGTATAAAATAAGAATAAAACAAAAATAAGTATAAAAATTAATAAAAATGTATAAAAATAAGTATAAAAATAAGAATAAAAATAAGAATAAAAGAAAAATAAGTATAAAAATAAGAATACGAAACAAAAAGTATAAAAATAAGAATAAAACAAAAAAAAGTATAAAAGTAAGAACAAAAAGAAATGTATAAAAATAAGTATAAGTATAAAAATAAGTATAAAAATAAGAATAAAAAAAAATTTGTATAAGAATAAGTATAAAAATAAGTATAAAAATAAGAATAAAAAAAAAAAGTATAAAAATAAGAATAAGTATAAAAATAAGTATAAAAATAAGAATAAAACAAAAATAAGTATAAAAATAAGAATAAACAAAAATAAGTATAAAAATTAAAAAAAATGTATTAAAATAAGTATAAAAATCAGAATAAGTATAAAAATAAGTATAAAAATAAGAATAAAACAAAAATAAGTATAAAAATAAGAATAAACAAAAATAAGCATAAAAATAAGAATAAAAAAAATTGTATAAAAATAAGAATAAGTATAAAAATAAGAATAAAAAAATAATTAGTATAAAAATAGGAATAAGTATAAAAATAAGTATAAAAATAAAAATAAAAAAAATGTATAAAAATAAGTATAAGTATAAAAATAAGCATAAAAATAAGAATAAAAAAAAAGTATAAAAATAAGTATAAGTATAAAAATAAGTATAAAAATAAGAATAAAAAAAAGTATAAAATTAAGAATAAGTATAAAAATAAGTATAAAAATAAGAATAAAACAAAAATAAGTATAAAAATAAGAATAAACAAAAATAAGTATAAAAATTAAAAAAAATGTATTAAAATAAGTATAAAAATCAGAATAAGTATAAAAATAAGTATAAAAATAAGAATAAAACAAAAATAAGTATAAAAATAAGAATAAACAAAAATAAGTATAAAAATAAGAATAAAAAAAATTGTATAAGAATAAGTATAAAAATAAGAATAAAAAAATAATTAGTATAAAAATAGGAATAAGTATAAAAATAAGTATAAAAATAAAAATAAAAAAAATGTATAAAAATAAGTATAAGTATAAAAATAAGTATAAAAATAAGAATAAAAAAAAGTATAATAATAAGTATAATAATAAGTATAAAAATAAGAAAAAAACAAAAATACATATAAAAATAAGAATAAGTATAAAAATAAGAATAAAATAAAAATAAGTATAAAAATAAGAATAAAAAAAAATAGTATAAAAATAAGAATAAAACAAAAATAAGTATAAAAATAAGAATAAACAAAAAGGATAAAAATAAGAATAAGTATAAAAATAAGAATAAAAAAAAGTATAAAAATAAGAATAAGTATAAAAATAAGTATAAAAATAAGTATAAAAAAAAATTTGTATAAAAATAAGAATAAGTATAAAAATAAGTATAAAAATAAGAATAAGTATAAATATAAGAATAAAACAAAAATAAGTATAAAAATAAGAATAAAACACAAATAAGTATAAAAATAAGAATAAAAAAAGGATAAAAATAAGAATAAGTATAAAAATTAGAATAAGTATAAAAATAAGAATAAAAAAAAGTATAAAAATAGGAATAAGTATAAAAATAAGTATAAAAATAAGAATAAAAAAAAATAGTATAAAAATAAGAATAAAACAAAAATAAGTATAAAAATAAGAATAAACAAAAATAAGTATAAAAATAAGAAAAAACAAAAATAAGTATAAAAATTAAAAAAAATGTATAAAAATAAGAATAAGTATAAAAATAAGTATAAAAATAAGAATAAAACAAAAATACATATAAAAATAAGAATAAGTATAAAAATAAGAATAAAATAAAAATAAGTATAAAAATAAGAATAAAAAAAATAGTATAAAAATAAGAATAAAACAAAAATAAGTATAAAAATAAGAATAAACAAAAAGGATAAAAATAAGAATAAGTATAAAAATAAGAATAAAAAAAAGTATAAAAATAAGAATAAGTATAAAAATAAGTATAAAAATAAGTATAAAAAAATATTAGTATAAAAATAAGAATAAGTATAAAAATAAGTATAAAAATAAGAATAAGTATTAAAATAAGAATAAAACAAACATAAGTATAAAAATAAGAATAAAAAAAAAGTATAAAAATAAGAATAAAAAAAAATAAGTATAAAAATCAGAATAAAACACAAATAAGTATAAAAATAAGAATAAAAAAAGGATAAAAATAAGAATAAGTATAAAAATTAGAATAAGTATAAAAATAAGAATAAAAAAAAGTATAAAAATAAGAATAAGTATAAAAATAAGTATAAAAATAAGAATAAAACAAAAATAAGTATAAAAATAAGAATAAACAAAAATAAGTATAAAAATTAAAAAAAATGTATAAAAATAAGAATAAGTATAAAAATAAGAATAAAACAAAAATAAGTATAAAAGTAAGAACAAAAAAAGTGTATAAAAATAAGTATAAAAATAAGAATAAAAAAAAATATAAGAATAAGTATAATAATAAGTATAAAAATAAGAATAAAACAAAAATACATATAAAAATAAGAATAAGTAAAAAAATAAGTAGAAAAATAAGAATAAAAAAAAATTAGTATAAAAATAAGAATAAGTATAAAAATAAGTATAAAAATAAGAATAAACAAAAATAAGTATAAAAATTAAAAAAAATGTATAAAAATAAGAATAAGTATAAAAATAAAAATAAAACAAAAATAAGTATAAAAGTAAGAACAAAAAAAATGTATAAAAATAAGTATAAGTATAAAAATAAGTATAAAAATAAGAATAACAAAAATGTAGAAAAATAAGAATAGGCATAAAAATAAGTAATAAAATAAGAATAAAAATAAGAATAAAAAAAATAGTATAAAAATAAGAATAAAACAAAAATAAGTATGAAAATAAGAATAAAACAAAAATAAGTATAAAAATAAGAATAAAAAAATAAGTATAAAAATAAGAATAAACAAAAATAAGTATAATAATTAAAAGAAATGTATAAAAATAAGTATAAAAATAAGAATAAGTATAAAAATAAGAATAAAATAAAAATAAATATAAAAGTAAGAACAAAAAAAAATGTATTAAAATAAGTATAAGTATAAAAATAAGTATAAAAATAAGAATAAAACAAAAATACATATAAAAATAAAAATAAGTAAAAAAATAAGAATAAAAAAAAGTATAAAATTAAGAATAAGTATAAAAATAAGTATAAAAGTAAGAATAAAAAAAAAAATTAGTATAAGAATAAGTATAAAAATAAGTATAAAAATAGGAATAAAAAAAAATTAGTATAAAAATAAGAATAAGTACAAAAATAAGTATAAAAATAGGAATAAAACAAAAATAAGTATAGAAATAAGAATAAGAAAAAAAGTATAAAAATAAGAATAAGTATAAAAATAAGTATAAAAATAAGAATAAAAAAAATAAGTATTAAAATAAGAATAAAACACAAATAAGTATAAAATTAAGAATAAAAAAAGGATAAAAATAAGAATAAGTATAAAAATAAGAATAAAAAAAAGGATAAAAATAAGAATAAGTATAAAAATAAGTATAAAAATAACAATAAAAAAAGTATAAGAATAAGAATAAGTATAAAAATAAGTATAAAAATAAGAATAAACAAAAAATAGTATAAAAATAAGAATAAGTATAAAAATAACTATAAAAATAAGAATAAAAAAAGTATAAGAATAAGTATAAAAATAAGTATAAAAATAAGAATAAAAAAAAATTAATATAAAAATAAGAATAAAAGAAATATAAGTTTAAAAATAAGTATGAAAATAAGAATAAAACAAAAATAAGTATAAAATAAGAATAAAACAAAAATAAGTATAAAAATTAATAAAAATGTATAAAAATAAGTATAAAAATAAGAATAAAAATAAGAATAAAAGAAAAATAAGTATAAAAATAAGAATACGAAACAAAAAGTATAAAAATAAGAATAAAACAAAAAAAAGTATAAAAGTAAGAACAAAAAGAAATGTATAAAAATAAGTATAAGTATAAAAATAAGTATAAAAATAAGAATAAAAAAAAAATTTGTATAAGAATAAGTATAAAAATAAGTATAAAAATAAGAATAAAAAAAAAAAGTATAAAAATAAGAATAAGTATAAAAATAAGTATAAAAATAAGAATAAAACAAAAATAAGTATAAAAATAAGAATAAACAAAAATAAGTATAAAAATTAAAAAAAATGTATTAAAATAAGTATAAAAATCAGAATAAGTATAAAAATAAGTATAAAAATAAGAATAAAACAAAAATAAGTATAAAAATAAGAATAAACAAAAATAAGCATAAAAATAAGAATAAAAAAAATTGTATAAAAATAAGAATAAGTATAAAAATAAGAATAAAAAAATAATTAGTATAAAAATAGGAATAAGTATAAAAATAAGTATAAAAATAAAAATAAAAAAAATGTATAAAAATAAGTATAAGTATAAAAATAAGCATAAAAATAAGAATAAAAAAAAAGTATAAAAATAAGTATAAGTATAAAAATAAGTATAAAAATAAGAATAAAAAAAAGTATAAAATTAAGAATAAGTATAAAAATAAGTATAAAAATAAGAATAAAACAAAAATAAGTATAAAAATAAGAATAAACAAAAATAAGTATAAAAATTAAAAAAAATGTATTAAAATAAGTATAAAAATCAGAATAAGTATAAAAATAAGTATAAAAATAAGAATAAAACAAAAATAAGTATAAAAATAAGAATAAACAAAAATAAGTATAAAAATAAGAATAAAAAAAATTGTATAAGAATAAGTATAAAAATAAGAATAAAAAAATAATTAGTATAAAAATAGGAATAAGTATAAAAATAAGTATAAAAATAAAAATAAAAAAAATGTATAAAAATAAGTATAAGTATAAAAATAAGTATAAAAATAAGAATAAAAAAAAGTATAATAATAAGTATAATAATAAGTATAAAAATAAGAAAAAAACAAAAATACATATAAAAATAAGAATAAGTATAAAAATAAGAATAAAATAAAAATAAGTATAAAAATAAGAATAAAAAAAAATAGTATAAAAATAAGAATAAAACAAAAATAAGTATAAAAATAAGAATAAACAAAAAGGATAAAAATAAGAATAAGTATAAAAATAAGAATAAAAAAAAGTATAAAAATAAGAATAAGTATAAAAATAAGTATAAAAATAAGTATAAAAAAAAATTTGTATAAAAATAAGAATAAGTATAAAAATAAGTATAAAAATAAGAATAAGTATAAATATAAGAATAAAACAAAAATAAGTATAAAAATAAGAATAAAACACAAATAAGTATAAAAATAAGAATAAAAAAAGGATAAAAATAAGAATAAGTATAAAAATTAGAATAAGTATAAAAATAAGAATAAAAAAAAGTATAAAAATAGGAATAAGTATAAAAATAAGTATAAAAATAAGAATAAAAAAAAATAGTATAAAAATAAGAATAAAACAAAAATAAGTATAAAAATAAGAATAAACAAAAATAAGTATAAAAATAAGAAAAAACAAAAATAAGTATAAAAATTAAAAAAAATGTATAAAAATAAGAATAAGTATAAAAATAAGTATAAAAATAAGAATAAAACAAAAATACATATAAAAATAAGAATAAGTATAAAAATAAGAATAAAATAAAAATAAGTATAAAAATAAGAATAAAAAAAATAGTATAAAAATAAGAATAAAACAAAAATAAGTATAAAAATAAGAATAAACAAAAAGGATAAAAATAAGAATAAGTATAAAAATAAGAATAAAAAAAAGTATAAAAATAAGAATAAGTATAAAAATAAGTATAAAAATAAGTATAAAAAAATATTAGTATAAAAATAAGAATAAGTATAAAAATAAGTATAAAAATAAGAATAAGTATTAAAATAAGAATAAAACAAACATAAGTATAAAAATAAGAATAAAAAAAAAGTATAAAAATAAGAATAAAAAAAAATAAGTATAAAAATCAGAATAAAACACAAATAAGTATAAAAATAAGAATAAAAAAAGGATAAAAATAAGAATAAGTATAAAAATTAGAATAAGTATAAAAATAAGAATAAAAAAAAGTATAAAAATAAGAATAAGTATAAAAATAAGTATAAAAATAAGAATAAAACAAAAATAAGTATAAAAATAAGAATAAACAAAAATAAGTATAAAAATTAAAAAAAATGTATAAAAATAAGAATAAGTATAAAAATAAGAATAAAACAAAAATAAGTATAAAAGTAAGAACAAAAAAAGTGTATAAAAATAAGTATAAAAATAAGAATAAAAAAAAATATAAGAATAAGTATAATAATAAGTATAAAAATAAGAATAAAACAAAAATACATATAAAAATAAGAATAAGTAAAAAAATAAGTAGAAAAATAAGAATAAAAAAAAGTATAAAATTAAGAATAAGTATAAAAATAAGTATAAAAATAAGAATAAAAAAAAATTAGTATAAAAATAAGAATAAGTATAAAAATAAGTATAAAAATAAGAATAAACAAAAATAAGTATAAAAATTAAAAAAAATGTATAAAAATAAGAATAAGTATAAAAATAAGAATAAAACAAAAATAAGTATAAAAATAAGAATAAACAAAAATAAGTATAAAAATTAAAAAAAATGTATAAAAATAAGAATAAGTATAAAAATAAGAATAAAACAAAAATAAGTATAAAAGTAAGAACAAAAAAAGTGTATAAAAATAAGTATAAAAATAAGAATAAAAAAAAATATAAGAATAAGTATAATAATAAGTATAAAAATAAGAATAAAACAAAAATACATATAAAAATAAGAATAAGTAAAAAAATAAGTAGAAAAATAAGAATAAAAAAAAGTATAAAATTAAGAATAAGTATAAAAATAAGTATAAAAATAAGAATAAAAAAAAATTAGTATAAAAATAAGAATAAGTATAAAAATAAGTATAAAAATAAGAATAAACAAAAATAAGTATAAAAATTAAAAAAAATGTATAAAAATAAGAATAAGTATAAAAATAAGAATAAAACAAAAATAAGTATAAAAGTAAGAACAAAAAAAGTGTATAAAAATAAGTATAAAAATAAGAATAAAAAAAAATATAAGAATAAGTATAATAATAAGTATAAAAATAAGAATAAAACAAAAATACATATAAAAATAAGAATAAGTAAAAAAATAAGTAGAAAAATAAGAATAAAAAAAAGTATAAAATTAAGAATAAGTATAAAAATAAGTATAAAAATAAGAATAAAAAAAAATTAGTATAAAAATAAGAATAAGTATAAAAATAAGTATAAAAATAAGAATAAACAAAAATAAGTATAAAAATTAAAAAAAATGTATAAAAATAAGAATAAGTATAAAAATAAGAATAAAACAAAAATAAGTATAAAAGTAAGAACAAAAAAAGTGTATAAAAATAAGTATAAAAATAAGAATAAAAAAAAATATAAGAATAAGTATAATAATAAGTATAAAAATAAGAATAAAACAAAAATACATATAAAAATAAGAATAAGTAAAAAAATAAGTAGAAAAATAAGAATAAAAAAAAGTATAAAATTAAGAATAAGTATAAAAATAAGTATAAAAATAAGAATAAAAAAAAATTAGTATAAAAATAAGAATAAGTATAAAAATAAGTATAAAAATAAGAATAAACAAAAATAAGTATAAAAATTAAAAAAAATGTATAAAAATAAGAATAAGTATAAAAATAAGAATAAAACAAAAATAAGTATAAAAGTAAGAACAAAAAAAGTGTATAAAAATAAGTATAAAAATAAGAATAAAAAAAAATATAAGAATAAGTATAATAATAAGTATAAAAATAAGAATAAAACAAAAATACATATAAAAATAAGAATAAGTAAAAAAATAAGTAGAAAAATAAGAATAAAAAAAAGTATAAAATTAAGAATAAGTATAAAAATAAGTATAAAAATAAGAATAAAAAAAAATTAGTATAAAAATAAGAATAAGTATAAAAATAAGTATAAAAATAAGAATAAACAAAAATAAGTATAAAAATTAAAAAAAATGTATAAAAATAAGAATAAGTATAAAAATAAGAATAAAACAAAAATAAGTATAAAAGTAAGAACAAAAAAAGTGTATAAAAATAAGTATAAAAATAAGAATAAAAAAAAATATAAGAATAAGTATAATAATAAGTATAAAAATAAGAATAAAACAAAAATACATATAAAAATAAGAATAAGTAAAAAAATAAGTAGAAAAATAAGAATAAAAAAAGTATAAAATTAAGAATAAGTATAAAAATAAGTATAAAAATAAGAATAAAAAAAAATTAGTATAAAAATAAGAATAAGTATAAAAATAAGTATAAAAATAAGAATAAACAAAAATAAGTATAAAAATTAAAAAAAATGTATAAAAATAAGAATAAGTATAAAAATAAGAATAAAACAAAAATAAGTATAAAAGTAAGAACAAAAAAAGTGTATAAAAATAAGTATAAAAATAAGAATAAAAAAAAATATAAGAATAAGTAAAAAAATAAGTAGAAAAATAAGAATAAAAAAAAGTATAAAATTAAGAATAAGTATAAAAATAAGTATAAAAATAAGAATAAAAAAAAAAATTAGTATAAGAATAAGTATAAAAATAAGTATAAAAATAAGAATAAAAAAAAAAGTATAAAAATAAGAATAAGTATAAAAATAAGTATAAAAATAAGAATAAAACAAAAATAAGTATAAAAATAAGAATAAACAAAAATAAGTATAAAAATTAAAAAAAATGTATTAAAATAAGTATAAAAATCAGAATAAGTATAAAAATAAGTATAAAAATAAGAATAAAACAAAAATAAGTATAAAAATAAGAATAAACAAAAATAAGTATAAAAATAAGAATAAAAAAAATTGTATAAAAATAAGAATAAGTATAAAAATAAGAATAAAAAAATAATTAGTATAAAAATAGGAATAAGTATAAAAATAAGTATAAAAATAAAAATAAAAAAAATGTATAAAAATAAGTATAAGTATAAAAATAAGTATAAAAATAAGAATAAAAAAAAGTATAATAATAAGTATAATAATAAGTATAAAAATAAGAAAAAAACAAAAATACATATAAAAATAAGAATAAGTATAAAAATAAGAATAAAATAAAAATAAGTATAAAAATAAGAATAAAAAAAAATAGTATAAAAATAAGAATAAAACAAAAATAAGTATAAAAATAAGAATAAACAAAAAGGATAAAAATAAGAATAAGTATAAAAATAAGTATAAAAATAAGTATAAAAAAATATTAGTATAAAAATAAGAATAAGTATAAAAATAAGTATAAAAATAAGAATAAGTATTAAAATAAGAATAAAACAAACATAAGTATAAAAATAAGAATAAAAAAAAGTATAAAAATAAGAATAAAAAAAAATAAGTATAAAAATAAGAATAAAAAAAAATAGTATAAAAATAAGAATAAAACAAAAATAAGTATAAAAATAAGAATAAACAAAAAGGATAAAAATAAGAATAAGTATAAAAATAAGAATAAAAAAAAGTATAAAAATAAGAATAAGTATAAAAATAAGTATAAAAATGAGTATAAAAAAATATTAGTATAAAAATAAGAATAAGTATAAAAATAAGTATAAAAATAAGAATAAGTATTAAAATAAGAATAAAACAAAAATAAGTATAAAAATAAGAATAAAAAAAAAAGTATAAAAATAAGAATAAAAAAAAATAAGTATAAAAATAAGAATAAAACACAAATAAGTATAAAAATAAGAATAAAAAAGGATAAAAATAAGAATAAGTATAAAAATAAGAATAAGTATAAAAATAAGAATAAAAAAAAGTATAAAAATAAGAATAAGTATAAAAATAAGTATAAAAAAAAATTAGTATAAAAATAAGAATAAGTATAAAAATAAGTATAAAAATAAGAATAAGTATAAAAATAAGAATAAAACAAAAATAAGTATAAAAATAAGAATAAAACACAAATAAGTATAAATATAAGAATAAAAAAAGGATAAAAATAAGAATAAGTATAAAAATTAGAATAAGTATAAAAATAAGAATAAAAAAAAATATAAGAATAAGTATAATAATAAGTATAAAAATAAGAATAAAACAAAAATACATATAAAAATAAGAATAAGTAAAAAAATAAGTACAAAAATAAGAATAAAAAAAAGTATAAAATTAAGAATAAGTATAAAAATAAGTATAAAAATAAGAATAAAAAAAAATTAGTATAAAAATAAGAATAAGTATAAAAATAAGTATAAAAATAAGAATAAAAAAAAAATTTGTATAAGAATAAGTATAAAAATAAGTATAAAAATAAGAATAAAACAAAAATAAGTATAAAAATAAGAATAAACAAAAATAAGTATAAAAATTAAAAAAAATGTATTAAAATAAGTATAAAAATCAGAATAAGTATAAAAATAAGTATAAAAATAAGAATAAACAAAAATAAGTATAAAAATAAGAATAAACAAAAATAAGTATAAAAATTAAAAAAATGTATAAAAATAAGTATAAAAATAAGAATAAGTATAAAAATTAAAATAAGTATAAAAATAAGAATAAAAAAAAGTATAAAAATAAGAATAAGTATAAAAATAAGTATAAAAATAAGAATAAACAAAAATAAGTATAAAAATAAGAATAAGTATAAAAATTAGAATAAGTATAAAAATAAGAATAAAAAAAAGTATAAAAATAAGAATAAGTATAAAAATAAGTATAAAAATAAGAATAAACAAAAATAAGTATAAAAATTAAAAAAATGTATAAAAATAAGTATAAAAATAAGAATAAGTATAAAAATAAAAATAAAACAAAAATAAGTATAAAAGTAAGAACAAAAAAAATGTATAAAAATAAGTATAAGTATAAAAATAAGTATAAAAATAAGAATAACAAAAATGTAGAAAAATAAGAATAGGCATAAAAATAAGTAATAAAATAAGAATAAAAATAAGAATAAAAAAAATAGTATAAAAATAAGAATAAAACAAAAATAAGTATGAAAATAAGAATAAAACAAAAATAAGTATAAAAATAAGAATAAAAAAATAAGTATAAAAATAAGAATAAACAAAAATAAGTATAAAAATTAAAAGAAATGTATAAAAATAAGTATAAAAATAAGAATAAGTATAAAAATAAGAATAAAATAAAAATAAATATAAAAGTAAGAACAAAAAAAAATGTATTAAAATAAGTATAAGTATAAAAATAAGTATAAAAATAAGAATAAAACAAAAATACATATAAAAATAAAAATAAGTAAAAAAATAAGAATAAAAAAAAGTATAAAATTAAGAATAAGTATAAAAATAAGTATAAAAGTAAGAATAAAAAAAAAAATTAGTATAAGAATAAGTATAAAAATAAGTATAAAAATAGGAATAAAAAAAAATTAGTATAAAAATAAGAATAAGTACAAAAATAAGTATAAAAATAGGAATAAAACAAAAATAAGTATAGAAATAAGAATAAGAAAAAAAGTATAAAAATAAGAATAAGTATAAAAATAAGTATAAAAATAAGAATAAAAAAAATAAGTATTAAAATAAGAATAAAACACAAATAAGTATAAAATTAAGAATAAAAAAAGGATAAAAATAAGAATAAGTATAAAAATAAGAATAAAAAAAAGGATAAAAATAAGAATAAGTATAAAAATAAGTATAAAAATAACAATAAAAAAAGTATAAGAATAAGAATAAGTATAAAAATAAGTATAAAAATAAGAATAAACAAAAAATAGTATAAAAATAAGAATAAGTATAAAAATAACTATAAAAATAAGAATAAAAAAAGTATAAGAATAAGTATAAAAATAAGTATAAAAATAAGAATAAAAAAAAATTAATATAAAAATAAGAATAAAAGAAATATAAGTTTAAAAATAAGTATGAAAATAAGAATAAAACAAAAATAAGTATAAAATAAGAATAAAACAAAAATAAGTATAAAAATTAATAAAAATGTATAAAAATAAGTATAAAAATAAGAATAAAAATAAGAATAAAAGAAAAATAAGTATAAAAATAAGAATACGAAACAAAAAGTATAAAAATAAGAATAAAACAAAAAAAAGTATAAAAGTAAGAACAAAAAGAAATGTATAAAAATAAGTATAAGTATAAAAATAAGTATAAAAATAAGAATAAAAAAAAAATTTGTATAAGAATAAGTATAAAAATAAGTATAAAAATAAGAATAAAAAAAAAAAGTATAAAAATAAGAATAAGTATAAAAATAAGTATAAAAATAAGAATAAAACAAAAATAAGTATAAAAATAAGAATAAACAAAAATAAGTATAAAAATTAAAAAAAATGTATTAAAATAAGTATAAAAATCAGAATAAGTATAAAAATAAGTATAAAAATAAGAATAAAACAAAAATAAGTATAAAAATAAGAATAAACAAAAATAAGCATAAAAATAAGAATAAAAAAAATTGTATAAAAATAAGAATAAGTATAAAAATAAGAATAAAAAAATAATTAGTATAAAAATAGGAATAAGTATAAAAATAAGTATAAAAATAAAAATAAAAAAAATGTATAAAAATAAGTATAAGTATAAAAATAAGCATAAAAATAAGAATAAAAAAAAAGTATAATAATAAGTATAATAATAAGTATAAAAATAAGAAAAAAACAAAAATACATATAAAAATAAGAATAAGTATAAAAATAAGAATAAAATAAAAATAAGTATAAAAATAAGAATAAAAAAAAATAGTATAAAAATAAGAATAAAACAAAAATAAGTATAAAAATAAGAATAAACAAAAAGGATAAAAATAAGAATAAGTATAAAAATAAGAATAAAAAAAAGTATAAAAATAAGAATAAGTATAAAAATAAGTATAAAAAAAAATTTGTATAAAAATAAGAATAAGTATAAAAATAAGTATAAAAATAAGAATAAGTATAAATATAAGAATAAAACAAAAATAAGTATAAAAATAAGAATAAAACACAAATAAGTATAAAAATAAGAATAAAAAAAGGATAAAAATAAGAATAAGTATAAAAATTAGAATAAGTATAAAAATAAGAATAAAAAAAAGTATAAAAATAGGAATAAGTATAAAAATAAGTATAAAAATAAGAATAAAAAAAAATAGTATAAAAATAAGAATAAAACAAAAATAAGTATAAAAATAAGAATAAACAAAAATAAGTATAAAAATAAGAAAAAACAAAAATAAGTATAAAAATTAAAAAAAATGTATAAAAATAAGAATAAGTATAAAAATAAGTATAAAAATAAGAATAAAACAAAAATACATATAAAAATAAGAATAAGTATAAAAATAAGAATAAAATAAAAATAAGTATAAAAATAAGAATAAAAAAAATAGTATAAAAATAAGAATAAAACAAAAATAAGTATAAAAATAAGAATAAACAAAAAGGATAAAAATAAGAATAAGTATAAAAATAAGAATAAAAAAAAGTATAAAAATAAGAATAAGTATAAAAATAAGTATAAAAATAAGTATAAAAAAATATTAGTATAAAAATAAGAATAAGTATAAAAATAAGTATAAAAATAAGAATAAGTATTAAAATAAGAATAAAACAAACATAAGTATAAAAATAAGAATAAAAAAAAAGTATAAAAATAAGAATAAAAAAAATAAGTATAAAAATCAGAATAAAACACAAATAAGTATAAAAATAAGAATAAAAAAAGGATAAAAATAAGAATAAGTATAAAAATTAGAATAAGTATAAAAATAAGAATAAAAAAAAGTATAAAAATAAGTATAAAAATAAGAATAAAACAAAAATAAGTATAAAAATAAGAATAAACAAAAATAAGTATAAAAATTAAAAAAAATGTATAAAAATAAGAATAAGTATAAAAATAAGAATAAAACAAAAATAAGTATAAAAGTAAGAACAAAAAAAGTGTATAAAAATAAGTATAAAAATAAGAATAAAAAAAAATATAAGAATAAGTATAATAATAAGTATAAAAATAAGAATAAAACAAAAATACATATAAAAATAAGAATAAGTAAAAAAATAAGTAGAAAAATAAGAATAAAAAAAAGTATAAAATTAAGAATAAGTATAAAAATAAGTATAAAAATAAGAATAAAAAAAAATTAGTATAAAAATAAGAATAAGTATAAAAATAAGTATAAAAATAAGAATAAACAAAAATAAGTATAAAAATTAAAAAAAATGTATAAAAATAAGAATAAGTATAAAAATAAGAATAAAACAAAAATAAGTATAAAAATAAGAATAAACAAAAATAAGTATAAAAATTAAAAAAAATGTATAAAAATAAGAATAAGTATAAAAATAAGAATAAAACAAAAATAAGTATAAAAGTAAGAACAAAAAAAGTGTATAAAAATAAGTATAAAAATAAGAATAAAAAAAAATATAAGAATAAGTATAATAATAAGTATAAAAATAAGAATAAAACAAAAATACATATAAAAATAAGAATAAGTAAAAAAATAAGTAGAAAAATAAGAATAAAAAAAAGTATAAAATTAAGAATAAGTATAAAAATAAGTATAAAAATAAGAATAAAAAAAAATTAGTATAAAAATAAGAATAAGTATAAAAATAAGTATAAAAATAAGAATAAACAAAAATAAGTATAAAAATTAAAAAAAATGTATAAAAATAAGAATAAGTATAAAAATAAGAATAAAACAAAAATAAGTATAAAAGTAAGAACAAAAAAAGTGTATAAAAATAAGTATAAAAATAAGAATAAAAAAAAATATAAGAATAAGTATAATAATAAGTATAAAAATAAGAATAAAACAAAAATACATATAAAAATAAGAATAAGTAAAAAAATAAGTAGAAAAATAAGAATAAAAAAAAGTATAAAATTAAGAATAAGTATAAAAATAAGTATAAAAATAAGAATAAAAAAAAATTAGTATAAAAATAAGAATAAGTATAAAAATAAGTATAAAAATAAGAATAAACAAAAATAAGTATAAAAATTAAAAAAAATGTATAAAAATAAGAATAAGTATAAAAATAAGAATAAAACAAAAATAAGTATAAAAGTAAGAACAAAAAAAGTGTATAAAAATAAGTATAAAAATAAGAATAAAAAAAAATATAAGAATAAGTATAATAATAAGTATAAAAATAAGAATAAAACAAAAATACATATAAAAATAAGAATAAGTAAAAAAATAAGTAGAAAAATAAGAATAAAAAAAAGTATAAAATTAAGAATAAGTATAAAAATAAGTATAAAAATAAGAATAAAAAAAAATTAGTATAAAAATAAGAATAAGTATAAAAATAAGTATAAAAATAAGAATAAACAAAAATAAGTATAAAAATTAAAAAAAATGTATAAAAATAAGAATAAGTATAAAAATAAGAATAAAACAAAAATAAGTATAAAAGTAAGAACAAAAAAAGTGTATAAAAATAAGTATAAAAATAAGAATAAAAAAAAATATAAGAATAAGTATAATAATAAGTATAAAAATAAGAATAAAACAAAAATACATATAAAAATAAGAATAAGTAAAAAAATAAGTAGAAAAATAAGAATAAAAAAAGTATAAAATTAAGAATAAGTATAAAAATAAGTATAAAAATAAGAATAAAAAAAAATTAGTATAAAAATAAGAATAAGTATAAAAATAAGTATAAAAATAAGAATAAACAAAAATAAGTATAAAAATTAAAAAAAATGTATAAAAATAAGAATAAGTATAAAAATAAGAATAAAACAAAAATAAGTATAAAAGTAAGAACAAAAAAAGTGTATAAAAATAAGTATAAAAATAAGAATAAAAAAAAATATAAGAATAAGTAAAAAAATAAGTAGAAAAATAAGAATAAAAAAAAGTATAAAATTAAGAATAAGTATAAAAATAAGTATAAAAATAAGAATAAAAAAAAAAATTAGTATAAGAATAAGTATAAAAATAAGTATAAAAATAAGAATAAAAAAAAAAGTATAAAAATAAGAATAAGTATAAAAATAAGTATAAAAATAAGAATAAAACAAAAATAAGTATAAAAATAAGAATAAACAAAAATAAGTATAAAAATTAAAAAAAATGTATTAAAATAAGTATAAAAATCAGAATAAGTATAAAAATAAGTATAAAAATAAGAATAAAACAAAAATAAGTATAAAAATAAGAATAAACAAAAATAAGTATAAAAATAAGAATAAAAAAAATTGTATAAAAATAAGAATAAGTATAAAAATAAGAATAAAAAAATAATTAGTATAAAAATAGGAATAAGTATAAAAATAAGTATAAAAATAAAAATAAAAAAAATGTATAAAAATAAGTATAAGTATAAAAATAAGTATAAAAATAAGAATAAAAAAAAAGTATAATAATAAGTATAATAATAAGTATAAAAATAAGAAAAAAAACAAAAAATACATATAAAAATAAGAATAAGTATAAAAATAAGAATAAAATAAAAATAAGTATAAAAATAAGAATAAAAAAAAATAGTATAAAAATAAGAATAAAACAAAAATAAGTATAAAAATAAGAATAAACAAAAAGGATAAAAATAAGAATAAGTATAAAAATAAGTATAAAAATAAGTATAAAAAAATATTAGTATAAAAATAAGAATAAGTATAAAAATAAGTATAAAAATAAGAATAAGTATTAAAATAAGAATAAAACAAACATAAGTATAAAAATAAGAATAAAAAAAAGTATAAAAATAAGAATAAAAAAAAATAAGTATAAAAATCAGAATAAAAAAACAAATAAGTATAAAAATAAGAATAAAAAAAGGATAAAAATAAGAATAAGTATAAAAATTAGAATAAGTATAAAAATAAGAATAAAAAAAAAGTATAAAAATAAGAATAAGTATAAAAATAAGTATAAAAATAAGAATAAAACAAAAATAAGTATAAAAATAAGAATAAACAAAAATAAGTATAAAAATTAAAAAAAATGTATAAAAATAAGAATAAGTATAAAAATAAGAATAAAACAAAAATAAGTATAAAAGTAAGAACAAAAAAAGTGTATAAAAATAAGTATAAAAATAAGTATAAGTATAAAAATAAGTATAAAAATAAGAATAAAAAAAAAGTATAAAAATAAGTATAAGTATAAAAATAAGTATAAAAATAAGAATAAAAAAAAGTATAAAATTAAGAATAAGTATAAAAATAAGTATAAAAATAAGAATAAAACAAAAATAAGTATAAAAATAAGAATAAACAAAAATAAGTATAAAAATTAAAAAAAATGTATTAAAATAAGTATAAAAATCAGAATAAGTATAAAAATAAGTATAAAAATAAGAATAAAACAAAAATAAGTATAAAAATAAGAATAAACAAAAATAAGTATAAAAATAAGAATAAAAAAAATTGTATAAGAATAAGTATAAAAATAAGAATAAAAAAATAATTAGTATAAAAATAGGAATAAGTATAAAAATAAGTATAAAAATAAAAATAAAAAAAATGTATAAAAATAAGTATAAGTATAAAAATAAGTATAAAAATAAGAATAAAAAAAAGTATAATAATAAGTATAATAATAAGTATAAAAATAAGAAAAAAACAAAAATACATATAAAAATAAGAATAAGTATAAAAATAAGAATAAAATAAAAATAAGTATAAAAATAAGAATAAAAAAAAATAGTATAAAAATAAGAATAAAACAAAAATAAGTATAAAAATAAGAATAAACAAAAAGGATAAAAATAAGAATAAGTATAAAAAATAAGAATAAAAAAAAGTATAAAAATAAGAATAAGTATAAAAATAAGTATAAAAAATAAGTATAAAAAAAAAAATTGTATAAAAATAAGAATAAGTATAAAAATAAGTATAAAAATAAGAATAAGTATTAAAATAAGAATAAAACAAACATAAGTATAAAAATAAGAATAAAAAATAAGTATAAAAATAAGAATAAAACACAAATAAGTATAAAAATAAGAATAAAAAAAGGATAAAAATAAGAATAAGTATAAAAATTAGAATAAGTATAAAAATAAGAATAAAAAAAAGTATAAAAATAGGAATAAGTATAAAAATAAGTATAAAAATAAGAATAAAAAAAAATAGTATAAAAATAAGAATAAAACAAAAATAAGTATAAAAATAAGAATAAACAAAAATAAGTATAAAAATAAGAAAAAACACAAAAATAAGTATAAAAATTAAAAAAAATGTATAAAAATAAGAATAAGTATAAAAATAAGTATAAAAATAAGAATAAAACAAAAATACATATAAAAATAAGAATAAGTATAAAAATAAGAATAAAATAAAAATAAGTATAAAAATAAGAATAAAAAAAAATAGTATAAAAATAAGAATAAAAACAAAAATAAGTATAAAAATAAGAATAAACAAAAAAGGATAAAAATAAGAATAAGTATAAAAATAAGAATAAAAAAAAAGTATAAAAATAAGAATAAGTATAAAAATAAGTATAAAAATAAGTATAAAAAAATATTAGTATAAAAATAAGAATAAGTATAAAAATAAGTATAAAAATAAGAATAAGTATTAAAATAAGAATAAAACAAACATAAGTATAAAAATAAGAATAAAAAAAAAGTATAAAAATAAGAATAAAAAAAAATAAGTATAAAAATCAGAATAAAACACAAATAAGTATAAAAATAAGAATAAAAAAAGGATAAAAATAAGAATAAGTATAAAAATTAGAATAAGTATAAAAATAAGAATAAAAAAAAGTATAAAAATAAGAATAAGTATAAAAATAAGTATAAAAATAAGAATAAAACAAAAATAAGTATAAAAATAAGAATAAACAAAAATAAGTATAAAAATTAAAAAAAATGTATTAAAAATAAGAATAAGTATAAAAATAAGAATAAAACAAAAATAAGTATAAAAGTAAGAACAAAAAAAGTGTATAAAAATAAGTATAAAAATAAGAATAAAAAAAAAATATAAGAATAAGTATAATAATAAGTATAAAAATAAGAATAAAACAAAAATACATATAAAAATAAGAATAAGTAAAAAAATAAGTAGAAAAATAAGAATAAAAAAAAAGTATAAAAATTAAGAATAAGTATAAAAATAAGTATAAAAATAAGAATAAAAAAAAATTAGTATAAAAATAAGAATAAGTATAAAAATAAGTATAAAAATAAGAATAAACAAAAATAAGTATAAAAATTAAAAAAAAATGTATAAAAATAAGAATAAGTATAAAAATAAGAATAAAACAAAAATAAGTATAAAAGTAAGAACAAAAAAAGTGTATAAAAAATAAGTATAAAAATAAGAATAAAAAAAAATATAAGAATAAGTATAATAATAAGTATAAAAATAAGAATAAAACAAAAATACATATAAAAATAAGAATAAGTAAAAAAAATAAGTAGAAAAATAAGAATAAAAAAAAAGTATAAAAATAAGAATAAGTATAAAAATAAGTATAAAAATAAGAATAAAACAAAAATAAGTATAAAAATAAGAATAAACAAAAATAAGTATAAAAATTAAAAAAAATGTATAAAAATAAGAATAAGTATAAAAAATAAGAATAAAACAAAAATAAGTATAAAAGTAAGAACAAAAAAAGTGTATAAAAAATAAGTATAAAAAATAAGAATAAAAAAAAATATAAGAATAAGTATAATAATAAGTATAAAAATAAGAATAAAACAAAAAATACATATTAAAAATAAGAATAAGTAAAAAAATAAGTAGAAAAATAAGAATAAAAAAAAGTATAAACATTAAGAATAAGTATAAAAATAAGTATAAAAATAAGAATAAAAAAAAATTAGTATAAAAATAAGAATAAGTATAAAAATAAGTATAAAAATAAGAATAAACAAAAATAAGTATAAAAATTAAAAAAAATGTATAAAAATAAGAATAAGTATAAAAATAAGAATAAAACAAAAATAAGTATAAAAGTAAGAACAAAAAAAGTGTATAAAAATAAGTATAAAAAATAAGAATAAAAAAAAAATATAAGAATAAGTATAATAATAAGTATAAAAATAAGAATAAAACAAAAATACATATAAAAATAAGAATAAGTAAAAAAATAAGTAGAAAAAATAAGAAATAAAAAAAAGTATAAAAATTAAGAATAAGTATAAAAATAAGTATAAAAATAAGAATAAAAAAAAATTAGTATAAAAATAAGAATAAGTATAAAAATAAGTATAAAAATAAGAAATAAACAAAAATAAGTATAAAAATTAAAAAAAATGTATAAAAATAAGAATAAGTATAAAAATAAGAATAAAAACAAAAATAAGTATAAAAGTAAGAACAAAAAAAGTGTATAAAAATAAGTATAAAAAATAAGAATAAAAAAAAATATAAGAATAAGTATAATAATAAGTATAAAAATAAGAATAAAACAAAAATACATATAAAAATAAGAATAAGTAAAAAAAATAAGTAGAAAAAATAAGAATAAAAAAAAGTATAAAATTAAGAATAAGTATAAAAATAAGTATAAAAATAAGAATAAAAAAAAATTAGTATAAAAATAAGAATAAGTATAAAAATAAGTAGAAAAATAAGAATAAACAAAAATAAGTATAAAAATTAAAAAAAATGTATAAAAATAAGAATAAGTATAAAAATAAGAATAAAACAAAAAATAAGTATAAAAGTAAGAACAAAAAAAGTGTATAAAAATAAGTATAAAAAATAAGAATAAAAAAAAATATAAGAATAAGTATAATAATAAGTATAAAAATAAGAATAAAACAAAAATACATATAAAAATAAGAATAAGTAAAAAAAATAAGTAGAAAAATAAGAATAAAAAAAAGTATAAAATTAAGAATAAGTATAAAAAATAAGTATAAAAATAAGAATAAAAAAAAATTAGTATAAAAAATAAGAATAAGTATAAAAATAAGTATAAAAATAAGAATAAACAAAAATAAGTATAAAAATTAAAAAAAATGTATAAAAAATAAGAATAAGTATAAAAATAAGAATAAAAACAAAAATAAGTATAAAAGTAAGAACAAAAAAAGTGTATAAAAATAAGTATAAAAATAAGAATAAAAAAAAATATAAGAATAAGTAAAAAAATAAGTAGAAAAATAAGAATAAAAAAAAGTATAAAATTAAGAATAAAAAAAAAAATTAGTATAAGAATAAGTATAAAAATAAGTATAAAAATAAGAATAAAAAAAAAAGTATAAAAATAAGAATAAGTATAAAAATAAGTATAAAAATAAGAATAAAACAAAAATAAGTATAAAAATAAGAATAAACAAAAATAAGTATAAAAATTAAAAAAAAATGTATTAAAATAAGTATAAAAATCAGAATAAGTATAAAAATAAGTATAAAAATAAGAATAAAACAAAAATAAGTATAAAAATAAGAATAAACAAAAATAAGTATAAAAATAAGAATAAAAAAAATTGTATAAAAATAAGAATAAGTATAAAAATAAGAATAAAAAAATAATTAGTATAAAAATAGGAATAAGTATAAAAATAAGTATAAAAATAAAAATAAAAAAAATGTATAAAAATAAGTATAAGTATAAAAATAAGTATAAAAATAAGAATAAAAAAAAGTATAATAATAAGTATAATAATAAGTATAAAAATAAGAAAAAAAACAAAAATACATATAAAAATAAGAATAAGTATAAAAAATAAGAATAAAATAAAAATAAGTATAAAAATAAGAATAAAAAAAAATTAGTATAAAAATAAGAATAAAACAAAAAATAAGTATAAAAATAAGAATAAACAAAAAGGATAAAAATAAGAATAAGTATAAAAATAAGTATAAAAATAAGTATAAAAAAATATTAGTATAAAAATAAGAATAAGTATAAAAATAAGTATAAAAATAAGAATAAGTATTAAAATAAGAATAAAAACAAACATAAGTATAAAAATAAGAATAAAAAAAAGTATAAAAATAAGAATAAAAAAAAAATAAGTATAAAAATCAGAATAAAAAAACAAATAAGTATAAAAATAAGAATAAAAAAAGGATAAAAAATAAGAATAAGTATAAAAATTAGAATAAGTATAAAAATAAGAATAAAAAAAAGTATAAAAATAAGAATAAGTATAAAAATAAGTATAAAAATAAGAATAAAACAAAAATAAGTATAAAAATAAGAATAAACAAAAATAAGTATAAAAATTAAAAAAAATGTATAAAAATAAGAATAAGTATAAAAATAAGAATAAAACAAAAATAAGTATAAAAGTAAGAACAAAAAAAGTGTATAAAAATAAGTATAAAAATAAGTATAAGTATAAAAATAAGTATAAAAATAAGAATAAAAAAAAAGTATAAAAATAAGTATAAGTATAAAAATAAGTATAAAAATAAGAATAAAAAAAAGTATAAAATTAAGAATAAGTATAAAAATAAGTATAAAAATAAGAATAAAACAAAAATAAGTATAAAAAATAAGAATAAACAAAAATAAGTATAAAAATTAAAAAAAAATGTATTAAAATAAGTATAAAAATCAGAATAAGTATAAAAATAAGTATAAAAATAAGAATAAAACAAAAATAAGTATAAAAATAAGAATAAACAAAAATAAGTATAAAAATAAGAATAAAAAAAATTGTATAAGAATAAGTATAAAAATAAGAATAAAAAAAATAATTAGTATAAAAATAGGAATAAGTATAAAAATAAGTATAAAAATAAAAATAAAAAAAAATGTATAAAAATAAGTATAAGTATAAAAATAAGTATAAAAATAAGAATAAAAAAAAGTATAATAATAAGTATAATAATAAGTATAAAAATAAGAAAAAAACAAAAATACATATAAAAATAAGAATAAGTATAAAAATAAGAATAAAATAAAAATAAGTATAAAAATAAGAATAAAAAAAAATAGTATAAAAATAAGAATAAAACAAAAATAAGTATAAAAATAAGAATAAACAAAAAGGATAAAAATAAGAATAAGTATAAAAATAAGAATAAAAAAAAAGTATAAAAATAAGAATAAGTATAAAAATAAGTATAAAAATAAGTATAAAAAAAAAATTGTATAAAAATAAGAATAAGTATAAAAATAAGTATAAAAATAAGAAATAAGTATTAAAATAAGAATAAAACAAACATAAGTATAAAAATAAGAATAAAAAATAAGTATAAAAATAAGAAGAATAAAACACAAATAAGTATAAAAATAAGAATAAAAAAAGGATAAAAATAAGAATAAGTATAAAAATTAGAATAAGTATAAAAATAAGAATAAAAAAAAGTATAAAAAATAGGAATAAGTATAAAAAATAAGTATAAAAATAAGAATAAAAAAAAAATAGTATAAAAATAAGAATAAAACAAAAATAAGTATAAAAATAAGAATAAACAAAAATAAGTATAAAAATAAGAAAAAACAAAAATAAGTATAAAAATTAAAAAAAATGTATAAAAATAAGAATAAGTATAAAAATAAGTATAAAAATAAGAATAAAACAAAAATACATATAAAAATAAGAATAAGTATAAAAATAAGAATAAAATAAAAATAAGTATAAAAATAAGAATAAAAAAAAATAGTATAAAAATAAGAATAAAACAAAAATAAGTATAAAAATAAGAATAAACAAAAAGGATAAAAATAAGAATAAGTATAAAAATAAGAATAAAAAAAAGTATAAAAATAAGAATAAGTATAAAAATAAGTATAAAAATAAGTATAAAAAAATATTAGTATAAAAATAAGAATAAGTATAAAAATAAGTATAAAAATAAGAATAAGTATTAAAATAAGAATAAAACAAACATAAGTATAAAAATAAGAATAAAAAAAAAGTATAAAAATAAGAATAAAAAAAAAAATAAGTATAAAAATCAGAATAAAAACACAAATAAGTATAAAAAATAAGAATAAAAAAAGGATAAAAATAAGAATAAGTATAAAAATTAGAATAAGTATAAAAATAAGAATAAAAAAAGTATAAAAATAAGAATAAGTATAAAAATAAGTATAAAAATAAGAATAAAACAAAAAATAAGTATAAAAATAAGAATAAACAAAAATAAGTATAAAAATTAAAAAAAATGTATAAAAATAAGAATAAGTATAAAAATAAGAATAAAACAAAAATAAGTATAAAAGTAAGAACAAAAAAAGTGTATAAAAATAAGTATAAAAATAAGAATAAAAAAAAATATAAGAATAAGTATAATAATAAGTATATAAAATAAGAATAAAACAAAAATACATATAAAAATAAGAATAAGTTAAAAAAATAAGTAGAAAAATAAGAATAAAAAAAAGTATAAAATTAAGAATAAGTATAAAAATAAGTATAAAAATAAGAATAAAAAAAATTAGTATAAAAATAAGAATAAGTATAAAAATAAGTATAAAAATAAGAATAAACAAAAATAAGTATAAAAATTAAAAAAAATGTATAAAAATAAGAATAAGTATAAAAATAAGAATAAAACAAAAATAAGTATAAAAGTAAGAACAAAAAAAAGTGTATAAAAATAAGTATAAAAATAAGAATAAAAAAAAATATAAGAATAAGTATAATAATAAGTATAAAAATAAGAATAAAACAAAAATACATATAAAAATAAGAATAAGTAAAAAAATAAGTAGAAAAAATAAGAATAAAAAAAAGTATAAAAATAAGAATAAGTATAAAAATAAGTATAAAAATAAGAATAAAAACAAAAATAAGTATAAAAATAAGAATAAACAAAAATAAGTATAAAAAATTAAAAAAAATGTATAAAAATAAGAATAAGTATAAAAATAAGAATAAAACAAAAATAAGTA
>JAVHZZ010000491.1:0-38666 GCA_036250195.1 Mixophyes australis | reverse complement strand
ATTTTGCTGATTAATGTAAATATTTAAAATGTGGTTCTCCTAAAGTGGCAATATTGGTTACTAGTTTAAACTGTGCATGAAAAAATAAATAAATAGATGTCTCTCTGGCTTCAAAACAAAATGCCTATTGAAAGGATTTAAAAATCACTTACTTCTATTGATGATCATTCAAAGACTAATTGTGGTTTGTTTATCAGAGTGATTTGCGGTAGCTGGTTTTATTTTCAGGTAATCAGTTCATTTACAAATCATTTGTAAACAGTTTAAACACAGAATCCCAATGCTTCAAGGTTTTAAATGCGTTTTAAAATACAAGTTTATTTTATTTATTTTGTTGTGCAAAAAATCTCAAAATTTGCAAAATGCTTCAAAATCAGTAAAACACATAAATTCATAGATTGGCCAAATCTTGTCTCCTTATAAAGCTCAGAGCCACGGAATATGTTTATAGTCTTGAAAAGCTCAAGGGCTCTCCAGACAGTTGATAATTGTGTGAACAAAATATGCATAGCATGCCAAGTTCTTAAGGTGCCCATACACACTGTGACTTGAATACCCAATGAACCCATTTTAGGCCAAAATAACTGCAAACTGCAGCTTGTGCCCAGAATGAAAGCTGATCCATAGCAACGCCTGATGCATAGCCATCAGCTGTAGGGACAGACGGTAAATTTAGATAGATAATCAAAGTTTGTGTCCATGTATGTGGCTCACCTGACTGTCATAATGGTGGTGTGTCTGAGCTGGCCATGAACGTCTGTATCTTTCAGACATGACCAAGTGTCTATGTACATGTATGGCCAGATGTAAAGACAGAGATCTGACTGTATGGCCAATTTTACTTTCCAAAAGGTTAGCTAACATCCATGGCTTAGGCTAGGCACCTACTGAAGAATTTTCCGACCGACGTTTTATCACAATCGATTGTACCTACGACTGAAGGTCCGATCAGTCTGGCGATTCTTGCGTACACACTGACACGATATTTACATTCATTCATTCTTGTCACACTGATTAAAACCGCCTTGTTATATCTGTCCACATTTCCTAACGAATTTCGTTAGCTTCTGAGACTCTGAAATTAAACATTCTGTCTCCGAACGAACAAATGAATTATTCCTTGTACAGCACTCTCTGCATTTATTCACCGGGACATTCATCGCTAACATCGGCTGACAAGAGCCCCACTCTGTAAACTCTATGGAGATCGTGAGCATGAGTGTATACACACTACATGAAGGTGATTGGGCGGAAAATATTAAACCGTACGACCAACCAAATGAGCTTTCAATCGACACTTTGGAACAACTTATGACCATCATGTCACTATACACACTAACCCGACTTTCGACCGAACGAATGTCGGCTGATTTGCCCGATTATTGGACGAAAACGGTCCAGTGTGTACCTAGCCTTACTCCCCTGAAGTCCTCACTTGATTTTGCTAGGAATGATCAGATAGCAGGGCTATTGGGTCTACAATTTTAGGTAAATACTTTACGTAAGGTAGCTTAGTTAAATGTGCTCAATATTATTTCCAGTACATAATACACCTCTTTGCATAACAAAATGACTTCTTATGGATTCAAAATTGAGAGACTTGCAGAGCAGGGCTGCCAAGTAGAATTCAGGGCCCTCCCCCCCTCTATAGTTGAGCATGTCAAAAAATTGAAGGTATAAAGGTTATACTATGTATATTCATACAATTGGGGGTGTGGCTATGCATCATAAGGGCATGGCAAGTAGGTGAAAAGTGCTATGTCACTGTCCTATAAGAAAAAAACCTGCATTATGTACACCATTTCCACAAGGGTGTAGTGCCCGCTCGCCGGAGCATGACATATGTCCCAGCACTCCTGACTTTCAGGATATCTAGCACCAAAGTGTAGTAAAGAAAGAATGCAGTGTGTACATAAAAAGTTCAGTCTTGCCTTGCCCCTTACATTGGGCAGAACACTCACCAAAAATAGGGATTGTCCCATTAGAATCACAACATTTCACAGACTCTCCTGCTCTCTCCTACCTGTTCTTGTCACTTTCACCACCTGTAGCTGCTGCTTTCTTTAGTTGCAGCTTGTCTGGGTCCTGGAATGTTGGGGGCCCTATTTGGAAAAAAAATGGGTACATTTAGGAAATTTCAACCAGCCCTGGCATTAAATCAATAGCACCCATGAGTAATAATTAGGCCTTCCTCCAGCCCCAACATTAAAATAATAGTATTCCCATTTTAATAAATAAACCTATTTTCCACCCTCTAAACAGCCCCAGCAATAAATTAATAGTATTTACATTTCATAAGTATACCTATTTCCCACAACCATCATGGTCATTAACTAATTCAGTCACATTTAATAAAGAAACCTGTGCCATCACACACACACACACACACACACACACACACACACACACACACCGGCTATGGTTAGTCAGCTGTGAGGGCCCGGGCCGGGGTGATCTGTACCAACACCCCCCCCCCCCCTCTCGGCAGCCCTGTTGCAGAGTACTTATTCATTAAAGCTGCTCTACCACCGACATATCCCATCCTCTTACCCAGAGCCCCAGTGGCTGCGTCATAGGACTGTTTTTCCCGGGGCTCCTCCGTCCGCCTTGTGGGGGGTGTGAATCTCATGCTTGCAGCTTGTGATTAGTTCTCCCACTAACACCCATTCCATGGGTGAACTAAATTGATTTGCTGCTTCTGTAAGATAGACCCTATTCCCTTGGGACACCAGCTAGGAGTAGGGACACCAGCTAGGAGTAGGGACACTTTAGAAAAATATTGTTTTTGTCTGTGATAAAACTGCTTGAAAGGACATTGGTTTTATTTGTTTTTTGTCATGTGCAAGAAAATATAATGTGAAAATGCTGTCTATTTTTTATGTGCATTTGTTTGCCCACAGCAGGCAGGCATAAGACGTCCTTAGTAACCAATTCTGCTCCCACTCCATTCTCCTTCACATATGGAAGATGGAGATAGTGGGCCTGAGTCATTAAGGAGAGCAAAGCATAAAAAAGAAAAAAAAAAAAAAGAGTAACTTTGCACCTTGGCAAAACCATGTTGCATTGGAGGGGAAGGTACGTTTAAAGTGTAATGGCAGATTTATAGTCAAGGTAAGTAAGGTATGTTCTAGATCAACATTAGATTTCGGTGTACAAATAAAGCTATCAAGTATTTGTGTGCTACATAAAAAAACAGCCAGTATTTATCTTATGTGCAAAACAGAACACTAATTTGCACCCCTTGCATTGTAACATGGTTTTGTCCAGGAGAAAACTTACTCATTTTTTTGCATAACTTTCCTTAATGACTCAGGCCCAGTGTGTCCAGCTGTTGTAGCAGTTGGACATACTGGGCCTGCCTCTCGATGGTGGGCTGTTGTAGCCCACCATCGAGAGGCAGATTAAATTTCCTATTGTGGTATTCCATAAAGGAATCTGTGTAGAGTAAGTCATGTAAAGGCTTACATTGTACATTTAGTCAGAACAAAGGATGCACACAGGGACAAGACAGGAGGAAACTGAATATATTAGGCCTAGTGATACTATTAGTGCATTATCGACGCTTATAACCCATCCTGAAAAGTATCAGGCAAGGGCTTGTTCTTTAGGAAAATTAATTATATATGTACACAGCTAATAAGGAGCTGTCTACTATGATAACAACGAAACTAAGCATTAGATAGTTATTTGTAAAGCATACCTGGCACACAGCAGGAGCAGCCATTTTGTGCTGAACCACTGAGTCATGAGCATGTAGTCCATCATATTTTCTATCAATTAGTGTCTCAAGACTGCAAGCCAGGCCTCATGAGTAATTATCAGGCAGAGACTCAGCGTTCCCCCTAGTTCCCAGCACATATTGATTCAGCTCACTAAAATTATGGCTCCATTGCGTGTAGATGACCGGTTTATAGCCTGTTCTCACTCCATGCATACTTCACCCACCCTACATCTGTCTCTGTATCCTCTCTCAACCGCATCTCTCCATTACTTATACCACCCAACCCAAACTGTACTCATGTCTTATGCAACACCCCTTTTGGTGGTTATGATGTATGTGTATGTATGTATGTGTGTGTGTGTGTATGTATGTGTGTGTGTGTGTGGGTTGCAAATGAATTCAGTACCTTTGACTCTAAGTTGCGCAGTGCCTTCACCTTGGTCTGGGTACCAAAGGGTTTTCATTGGGTACTGTTCTGTATGTAGTTACAGCACAGAGAGAATAAGGACCCCTCCGTCCCCCTTCACTGGACTACAAGCACACACAAATCAGTATTATTACATATACGTGATCTTTAAAAGCCACACTAGCACATATATTGCTGAGGCCTTAGCTTCTAAAGGGACAGATAGAGTATATATACACACACACATACACACACACATACATACATACACACACATACATACACACAACTTAATGTAGAAGTACAGTTGTGAGAAAGCTAATTCTATAATAAATAATATATATATATATATATATACACACAAGTTAACCCGTGCATGATACTCATGCATTCTAGTCAAATCAAGCTACTTAAGGTGTTAAAAAGGCTCTTGTCATGCATTTGGGCCATAGCCCAGGCCTCAACCACCAACCACTCCCCACTGTCACCCCCGCCAACCACCAACCACTCCCAACTGTCACCCCCGGCAACCACCAACCACTCCCCACTGTCACCCCCGGCAACCACCAACCACTCCCAACTGTCACTTCTCCTTCAAGAAATATATATATATTTTTTTTAAATCTTTATAAACACTTTTAACAATTAACAAATTAAATTAACAAATTAAAAACATCTTAGTATACCAAATTTCAGCCCTTTCTGAATTTTTTTTCCCACACACACTAAGAATTTAGTAGGTCAGTGTATAACTCCGCCCAGCAGGTGGCGCTGCAGCTTGGTTTTATATTTTACACACACACACACAGACTAACACACGCCACTAGACATTTATAAATTAGATTTCCCTTTCATATTTCTTCACTTGCTTTCTATTATCAAAGTAACCATGCCAGGTTAACCATATAATATGCTCCTTGTCAATCAAAATATCTTATTTTCCAAATATTATTTAGACAAAAGAAGACTTTGTTCAATTTGTCGCCGATATGGCTCAGTCTCTCGTCCCTATCCACACAAAATCACAGTGATTGCTCTTTCTCCTGCAGTTTACTCAAACTCTCTCTTACTCTGATTGGCACAAAGAATTGCACACTGCTAGTTTTGTTTCCCCCCTGCTTCACCATCACAGTTCTCATCATCCTGACATGTCTTTGTCCTCCGTTCTCCTTCAACTACTTTCTCCTCTGCCTCTACATCTATCTCCCATGCATGGGCTCTCCACGCTCCCCCTTCCTCTTTCAGTTCCCTGGCCTGCTGGGAGATGTAGTCTCCCGCCAGCTGCCTGGGTCATCACTGAGCTTGCGTGGATCCACAAGTCCGACACTTACCCATTTAGACTGTAAGCTCATTATTTGTGCCACTCTGTACATTTTCGTATGTCTCTATTCATAATCTTCCCAAATGTATAGCACAAAGGAATATTTTTGGTATTATATCTGTACACGATCAGCCAAACTAAAACCACCAGCCTAATTTTGTGTAGGTCCCCTTTGTGCCACCAAAACAGCTCTGCCTCGTCGACTCATGGACTCAATAAGATCTCTGAAGGTGTCCTGTGGTATCTGGCACTAAGACGTTATCAGTTCCAGAAAAAACCCCCCAGAGATTTTTAGGTCATGATGCATAGCTTGCTCCCTGTTTTTTTATCCAACATTTTTGAAAAAGGTGGAAGGTCTTCTTGTAATTAAAATCTAACTTATTATTTTGTACTTAAAATCATTTTCTTTGTTAAAAAACCAGCGAAATATAACAGACAAAAATGTGCATGTGAATAGACAAAATGTGTATATTAAAATTACTGGATGCACTATAACTGTCTCTTGTCTTGTATCAGTAGAGGGTTTATGTTCACCGCGTGATCAGACTTATTTTGATTCAAATTTGAGTGTCTAGGGCAGTGGTCAGGGAACAGGGGTAAAAATGAAATTCCAGGGGGTAATGCTGCCGATTCACATGCTGTCAGTTGGATTGTAGACCCCTTTAAATGTGAAATTGCTGTTGTACCAGAAGAGCCTCAAGGGTTGGCAGAGGCACTTGAGCTTTGATGCAATAATGAAGCACGTATTGCATTTGAAAACAAAGCAGATCTGTCATATTTTTTGATGTCAACAGCTGCAAAGACATTCAAAATTACACATGAGGAGGCAGTCAAAAAGTTGCTGCCTTTTGCAACAACCTACCTTTGCGAACAAGGATTTTCTACTCTAACGAACATAAAAACAAAGCAGATTAATCGATTGGACGCTGAAGACCGTATCAAAATTGCTCTGATATTCTGATATCAAAATGCCCCAATATTGATGTTCTCATATAAAAAAATGAAGCAACATCATTTCTCCAAAACCTGAAGTTTTGAAGTTGAAGCTTTCAAAGACATTTTGAATAGATTCAATAAAGTTTTGAATTCCAATAATAATAATATATGATTTCCTTCCTTTCAAATCAAGGGGGTAACGTCGGCGTATCTAAATATATTTGGGGGCAAAAGGTAAAACAGTTCCCTGACCCCTGGTCTAAGGAAACTGAATTTGCTTCTTTTATAGAGCCCAATATATCAACTCTGTATAGCTATTCAGATCATTTTCCCTTATGTTCTGCGTGAATTAGACCTATAATCAATTGGTGGAGGAATAGTAAGCTTGCTGGCAACTATGTTGCAGTCGTGTTTTGACCAATTATTATATATCCTACACACAGCACATGCAGTTAGTATCCCAGTTTAAGCATTGCAATCAGTCTCTCTACGGATAGTCATCACAGTGTGTTGTGGGGCCTCTTGGGGTACATTACCCATCACTGTGTTTTCTGGGGCAGCTTGAAGAGTTAAACAAATAGTCTAGCAGAACATGTTACTAAAATAACCAATAAGAACAGTCATTAGTCAAACAATGATTTGTATCTAGGTGATAAAAGTTAGTCACTCATTTACCATTTTTGAAGTTTTAGAATTCTTTATTTTTATCCAAATACCTTTCATAATAAAAAGCTCTAAAACATAATCACAAAACAAATCTACATGTAAATAAATACGACAATAGAAGCATACAGTGGTCGCAGGTACTGTTTGCTTCAATTTGTGACCCCTTTATCCACAATTTTTTTTTTGCTAGGATAACATGAAAAATACTGTGAAGTTGCAAATACATACATATAATCACAAGCCATGCATTAATTTGGTGGTGGCAATGGGTACTAGTACAATGACAATGTCTGCAAACGTACACTGTATAGAAGGTAGCAATTCATACTTCTGAATATGGCAACTCCTCTATCCAAGGAGGAAACACCTGCTTTGTTAATTGTAATACATATCTTCTTACTACAAAAGCAGGGCAGCAAGGCATAACGTGGAGCGGGCGAGAAAGCCAGCACCCGTTCTAGGATGGAGTCCAGTCTTAGTGGGCAGAAAAGTGCAGAATTATTCTACTAGGAGAAGCTAAGATCTGGAGAGCTGGAAAAATAAGGTGTTCATTCTACTAGCTGGAGGAGATCTTTAGGGCTAGATTTACTAAACAGCGGGTTTGGAAAAGTGGAGATGTTGCCTATAGCAACCAGTCAGATTCTAGTTATTTATTTAGTCCATTCTACAAAATGACAGCTATAATCTGATTGGTTGCTATAGGCAACATCTCCACTTTTTCAAACCCGCAGTTTAGTAAATATACCCCTTAATGTGTACCTGGGACCTACACACAATGAAGCCTATCAATGCACTAGGAACCAAAATCAGGCCTTGGATCATAGCAAAGTAGATTGTTCAGCACACAAACTGGATGCATCCACTGCGTGTAGATGACAGGTCCATTTTAATACTAACTAACCCAACACAGCAGTAAAGAGAGCATCTAACCAGCTACAAGAAACCAGAAAGGTGATCCCCGAATACAAAAATGATAGCTTAAATCAGGCCTGTCCAACCTGCTGCCCTCCAGATGTTGTGAAACTACAAGTCCCAGCATGCTCTTCCAGCTATCAACTGGTTGTCTATCAGCAAAGCATGCTGGGGCTTGTAGTTTCACAACACCTGGAGGGCCGCAGGTTGGACAGGCCTGGCTTAAATATTTGAGCTAGAATTTGGAAACGGTTCAGTTTTCCTTTAACCAACTGCCGTGCACTTTATTAGTTGACCTTGTAAAATAACTATAGGGATATAACTTCTAGTAGTATTCACTCACTGTTGATTAGGAGTATACAATCCTTCACACAAAGGCATGAGGGAGTCATGACATTAAGAGTCCATATTTTACTGCCTAGACATTAACAAAAGTACATTTAATAATACCAGATTTGCATGTTTGTTTGTTTGCCTCTAGATATATTGTAACATACATAATCCTCCAAGATCGGTTGACAAACTGTAAACAAAGAAGCCTTAAAATGTTAAACAATTCAGCAACCATAGAATTATTTTATTGTATAGGGTATATAAACATTGAAGTGTGTGGGGGGGGGTATATAACATTGGCAAGTATTCTATATTACATATAAACAAAAAACAAACAAAAACAGCTGTACAGGATGAACTGCTTAAACCAGGGATCCCAAAAGTACCATTCTATGTAATATGAACAGATATATAAGCACTACAGCAGTGGGTATACATAAACATACCACAAAGAAAAAAAAAAAAATAGATCACTGTACATAATACATTTTTCTCATTTAAAATAGGCTTAATTAATGCCTATAGGCTAGAACATACACCCTAGTTCAGTGTTTAAAGAAACTCAATTTCATCAATATTGGAAGAAAATATAGAAGCCATCCCCTGGAGTCGTAGCCTGGTGGGGGTCCCGTTCCTCAACTCACAATCATTGCAATTTTCTGTGCCATGCAGTGGGTGGTAGACTGGAGCAACCAGGTAAAATTTAAACAATTGTCAACTGTGAGTATGCACTGAAAGTAACACTAGTTCAGTGCACCCCCCAGCGACACCCTGCACTTCTCCTCGAACCAATTGGTGTTTGGCTAAGAATGACTAAAACAGAATATTAGAAAAAGTCACCAGGTCTTATGAGGATACCCATGCCACTTTACTGGTACCATGTGTATATTCTATCAGCTCTGAGGTCCAATGAGCACAGCCCCTCTGAACCCCAAAAGAGGGAGATCCCAATCCAAGGCCATCTCTGACAAGAGGGTATTCAGTGCAGGCTGAGAACAGTTTTCAAACCTCCTGCTGTATGTGTGTAGTGAATAAATGACACTGTCAGCCAGGCAGTGGGAGATCTGAATACCACTTAGCGATCTTACACTGTCAATTTACCGCAATATAGTATGTGCCATCAGATAAATGTTCACAAGCTTAGCTGACGCGGTTCACTCAATTCAGCTAATGTGAGCTGAGCTGCTGGGAGCTTTCAGAATGTAAAAGTGGCACCCATATAACTGAGAAGTACTGGAAAGTCTTTGTTCAATAACTTGTTCTCATGTAGCACTAAGCATGTAACAAATGCTGTTATTTAAAACGAGGGTGTCCTCATTGCTGATTGATTCACTCATATTGATTAACCTCATAAGTGGAGAGCAATACTTTTATTTATTTTTTTTAAAATAAAATACATTTGACGTTTTATTACATAATACATCCCAAGGCAAAGATTTGAGACTACATGAGAGCATCTCCATAATAAGCAGAGAAGCGCTGCCACCTGTAGGGAGTAAAAAGGTACTACACCCAACCAACAAAAAAACACTTTTTAGAAGGGTGCACTGTTTTAAGCTTTCTCCCATTAAAATACATTATACTTCTCTTTTAATATTAAGAATTTGCTGTACTTACCATGACTGTTTACATGTTTTTTTTTTGAGAATGGCTTTTTTTTTTTAATTTTTATTTAAAATGTAGCAAATAATCTTGGAACGAAAGTGTATATACTTCTCAAACCAAGTGTCACTGAAATCCTAAACTTGTAATTAGACCTTTACACATTTTACTTGTACCTGATGTCATTTAATCTACACCTACAGTGTACCAATCACCTACGCACAGAGGAGACATCTATTCACTGGGCTGAAGAGATAGGCAGACTATCAATTCACTAGGCGCTAATGACCCAACCGAGTCAAGAGGTATAAAGTGCCCCATTCCTCAATGATGTCACAGGCTTCAAATTAATGGGTAGGCTTCACTCTTATAAATCAGAGCTCGTTTCCAGCTGTAGAATAGTATTATCAAAGTGTATTAATTAAACTGTGATGCAAGAGCGACATCTAGTGGATACATATAGTAACTGTGGCATAAAGAAAAGCCAATACTAAAATTCAAGTTGTCTTTACAAAAAAGGATATTATTAACTCTCAAACATTTATACTATATTTATATACTTTAAGCTAAATGTGTGAAAGTAGACACTTTTATTCAGGGCTTCTTTATAACAGCCTGGAACATCCTATACTTGACCACACAGGTGCTGATTTAGACTTAGGTTTAAAGTTTGCCCTTAGTCCGTTAAAGCTCAAAGTGGAGCCAGTCCTTATCAGGCCAGCAGATAATGTTCTTTCACAAGAGCAGAGGTGATTAATTATTAGCACAGGTAATTGCATCAGACTTCCTGAACTGCTGATAAAGCCACCTCTGCACTTGTTAGACATTTCCTACTTATATATTGGGTTAATTTATTTTTATAGCCACCTTAATTACTAAAGAATCTCATATTGGACGCGCTTGCTCCCTAAAGAGGGCAGGACATATAACCGTATTCTAAACCATATTATCATCGCTTGTCAAAGCAGGAGTACAAATTCCTGAAAAGTGTCAAACTGCGCAGCTTGCTCAATGGATATATTTGTACCCTAGTTCCATTGCACCTAGTAGTTAATCCACAGATACAGAATAAAACACAGGAATCACTTTGGCTTGTTCAGAGACGCACTAGAGTATAACGGACCGCACAGGATTCAAATACACCTGTAGGAACAAGCCCTTCTAAAAAGTAAAATAGAGGCATGAATAAGTACAAATGATTTCTTCACTATGATGTACTCTGAAAACTTTGGTCCTAGAAGTATAGTGTTTTTAACCCGTTCATAATGCTTATAAGGCCAGACCTTTGCCAGTACCTCTTCCACTGCCTCTCAGCACAAGCAGCAGAAAGGTTAAAGAGCAGAGACATTTGCACCCACCTAAAAAGGATACAAGGCGTACATATATTTTAGCGTTCATTATTCTTTAAAACATTATGTGACAAATAGTTTACTGATCGCATCAACGAAACAACTAAAACTACATTCGATTTCAATTTAAATTTACAAAACATTTAAAAATGATCAATGCCCAGTACCACTAATCAGGAAGGAACACAGCACCATCTTCTACCCACAAAACATTAGATCACGGTACAAACCATGTCTTAGAGGGTAACTCCAAGTTCTAAGCTAAAAAGTTATTTTTAACCAGCATTCCCCTTACAACCAGCAGAACTGTGGGCGTCATACCAGGGATCCCCTGCAGTTCAGAAGTCATCCCTGCCAGTGTGGCAACGCTCCTGGCACTGAGAACAGACATTAGGAGCGGGCAGTTAAACAGCGTGTGCCGACTGGACAGATGGCAGAATCTGTATGGCTCATGGTTTGCAGCAGTGGAGAGTTCTCCCAAATCATGGGGACTCCATGACTCTGCTAGATGGAGGAGCAGGGCCGTATCTAGGGCTGTGGACAGGGGCGACCGCCATGGGCACAACACTGAAGGGGGGGCGCGTTTTAGGAATATCTTAGGTTCATTTGGTTATAATTGAGAGCTAGGGGGCGACATTTGTCTTTCTCGCCCCAGCCGCTAGAATCCTAAGTTACGGCTCCGTGGTGGAGAGAGAATGTTGGGTAGAAATTACATTTTAACTTGAGTTCCCCTTTAAGTTAAGAATGGCGCTCTGCAAATCCACCAACACAAGGTTTAAAATAAAGCAACTGTTTTAAATCTATGTCTTCTATTACATCCATCACAAGGTTTAAATAACAAGACCTATTCCAAATAAAGTGAAATATAACATGATGCAGAATAAGGATTGAAGAAAAAACAGTTTACAAATGTATAATTACATCACCATATTAAAAATGTTTTGTTTTTTTTCTTGATTTTTACTTCTTCGGAGATTAAAAAAAGAGGGTAATTAAAAGCTGCCCTGTAAACGTTTGAACATTCCTTTGAGAACAACCTGTACGGTATTGGATTCTCAGCTGTGTACTTGAACCTAGATCGAGCATTGTATTGGTAGTTCACAGGGGAACTACGTTTATTCTACAGTATAAATGAAAGTTTGTGTCTTGTGTCGCGCTCTCCTAGTTCTGCTGCCGGCGTTTTGCCGATCTCATCTTTTCAAAGCGGGACTCCATTTCTTCCAAGACTCGTGGGGTGTATCGCACCACCAGCTTTACCTTCCCCTGGGCAGCTTTCAGGAGCTCAACGGCTTTCTCGTGGTGCTCGCCTTCAACGCTCTGTACAGGAAACAGTAAGACATACAGTTACAGTCTAAGCACATAGTGTTGTGTGATTAACAACTGTACATTCTAAGAACACTTCTAAGATCATCACAGGCAATATCCCCACCCACCCAGTGACCAGGTGATTAGCAATGGGCGGAGCAGCTGGTTCAGCTCCCTCACACATTTGATACTGGGCAATGATACGGTTGGGGAGGAACTTTTCCCAAAGTGACTCTTATAATTCCAGGCTGCCCCAATCACCGCAAACCGACTCCATGTGCTCCCTATTGCCCCTAGCCCACCCACAGGCTCCCTTTCAAGTCTCTGTTCAAGAGCCAACTAAATTTAGGAGCCAGTACCAACAGGTGTGCAACTTCTAAAACTGGAGTTTTGGTTATATATCATTCCTCATTAGCCAACCAATTTGTATCTGTAAAATGGATCTTGTGCCAATTACAGAAAATAGGCTATATCTTATTTTGTTGCAACCTGCAAAAATTTGAGCCATAACTGGTGCCGTCAAAAATGTGTGCCGAGCCATATCTGTTGCTGGCTAGTGACAACTACACTATCATCATCATTGTTCATTTTTAAGGGGCATAAAATCTCACCAGTGACGGACAGGTGGTATAACCAATTGTACAAAAAAACACAAAATCATATATAGAAACATAACACGTACATATGATGTAAATGGCAATGTTAAAACAATACTAGCTAGTGGAACTTGGGAGTGGAGATTGGGACAGTAGGTGGTTGTACCTAGGGGGGAGTAGTAGCAGGTAGGAGTAGGGCATGCTACTGTGAAGTTAGTTTTGGGAGCCAGCCAACTTAGTTGGTGGAGCATGTGGTCAGGTGCGGTAGGAGTTTCATATGTAAGTAGCAGCACAGGAGAAGTCTTGGAGGTTGGCGTGAGAGGTGGTTATCAAAGAGAAGGCGAGGCCCAGTTCACTGAAATCTAAGAGGGCGTGAGGGAGAAAGGGGGTAACAAGGTCAAACACATAAGAGGGCAAGCTGTTGGGGAGAGGTTTGCAGGCGAGTGCAAGTAGGCCGAGTTGGATTCTGGGGGTATGGGTAGCCAGTGTAGAGATTTGCAAAATAGTGCAGATCTGTGTGACCGCTGAGCCAGGTCAGTCTCACCGCTGCATTTAGGATAGAGTGTACCAGGCAGGGACAGACATGTGACGGGAAAGCCAAACAGGAGGGTTGCGGTAGTCAAGGGTGGAAGTGATGAGTGAATGGATTAGTAATGTCCAAACTGGAGTAAACTTCAAGCAGCAGTGTTGTCAACAGTGAGGGAGACTACAGGGTGGGTGAGGGAGACTACTGGACAGTGCTCACTGAGCAATGTATATATACAGTTTACTCCAAACACAGCACCTAGCACAGAGACCCCCAGGTTACTTTTACATTTTGGCCTCATCATACCACAGAATATCTCTCCGTGAGGGTCTCACATGGTGGTTCTCTATTTGCCACGCTCCCATGTAGTGTAGCTTTCTGCTATTTTTGGTTGATGGACAGTTTCTCTCATCTTCGTCATGGAAGACTAATTCTGTCGGTGTCCATAGGCCTATTGTTATCAGGCCTAACAAGTGCCCTTCTCGCATGAACGCTCAGCTTTGGAGGGCAGCCTGTTAGAAACAAATTCACAGCCGTTCCATGCTCTCCCTATTCTCTATGGTGGACTTCACAGTGGTCCGAGGAGATTACAAGTCTTTGAAATCATCCTTCTATTCTTCCCCCTGATTGTTGCTTTTTTAACCTTTTCTTTGTTTCTTGTGATACAGCTTGTTTGACAATGTACTAACCAAACATGGGACCTCTACTGACAAGTGTATTTATATGGAATCAATCGACACACTTTAATTATATAGAGATATTCTCCAATCAATTGCATGAAAGTGACGTCAACCACATATTTACTGAGAAAAAGGTTGATGTGTTCAATACTTATTTCACCCGCTGTCTGTGTGGCTACACTGGAAACAAATGCTGCTGAAATAACAGATTAAAAACATGGGTGACAGCTAAACGTTCAGTTCACAATTATCATAATCTTCAAAAGATTACAAGATCATTGCCCAAATGTGCAAATCTGCACTAAACACACAGCAATCAGACATTTGCTTTAATTATCTAACTTCCGCTAGGCCAGGCCTGGCCAACTTGGGGATCTCCAGGTGTTGTGAAACTACAAGCCCCAGCATGCTTTGCCAGTAGATAGCCAGCCAACAGTTGGCTGGGCATGCTGGGGCTTGTAGTTTCACAACACCTAAAGAGTCACAGGTTGGCTGGGCCTGCACTAGACAGATAAAATCTGATTTTCGGGCAGATTTGCACCTTTGAGCAATGTATTAAAGAGTGAATCGTTCTCAATGGAGCTGATTGGAGAAGCCACAACATCTAAACAATTGCATGAGCAACCATTTAATACCCGGAATTTATATTAAAACCTCTGCCGGTTACTAGGCTAGTATAAGTATCAGTTGCAGCACTGAAGTGGTGAGTTTCTCCTAAATTAGTTGGGTAAGGGGGGTGTAACAAGTAAGCATTATTGCCAAGTGTCACCCTCTAATATAAAAGGATTAGCTTGCGATTGAATAAGAGGTTTAATTATGTTTGTTAAATATGATTTTTTGTTAAGGCCTCATAAGGCCTTTGTTCAGCCATTTTATTGTAACTTGTATAGAAATATTATTTGCTAGAAGAGATTATTCATTTTTCTGTTAACTTGCAGTTTTGCAATATGTGAGCCTATGGCCTTGAAGTTGAACTAATAGGGAACACCTGAAGAATGTAACCAGTTATGAAAACAATAATGAGCTTCATATCCAGCTGGTAGTATGGGAGCTGTATCCATGGTGTTACACATAGCATATCTCCAACTCCCCTTGAGATAAGAAATAATAGGCTCATCTGTCCTTAGAAGGGGGAGAAAAGTAAACACCTCAAGAATACGTGAGAAAGTTAATCAGTAGCGCTTCTCATAAACTAGTGGTATAAACTATTGTATGCATATGACGTAGGATTCATTTATTCAGTAGCCTATAAAAACCTGTATCTTTGTATCAATAAACTAGAGAATATTCCTTGTATACAGAACTTGGTCTGTGTCAATTCTCTCCAGCTGATTGAAGCGCTTCCAGATATACTTGACACCACAGGCAGACTTGGGTCAGAATTTCAGATCTAACAACTTGGAGGTCGCCACAGAGATTCGCTGTCCAGCAGGCTACAAGACAGACAACGGAGGTTTCCCAGCACATTGAACCCCAACATCCGCGGTCAGTAGATTTCTACTCGTTGGTCTTCCTAGTCTGGGTCACCTCATGTCTGTCTGAGGCACCTGACACGCGAATTTGTGAGTCTCAAGTATCATCTGATTAATATAATACAGTATTAACCCAATTTGTTTACTGTAATTGTATTGTTGATTAGATTTTTGAAAGATGATTGAATTTTGAGTGCATGTGTTTGTACCTATGTATGATGTATAAAGCATAAAAGTCACATAAGACATTGATCAAAGAAGCATGTAATGGAATAGAGGGATTTAGAGAGTTATTGTTTTGAACATTGAGTGAACATTTTAGACACCATCCCCAGAGGTATATCAAAGAAGGGAGATTCTGTAATCTGCCCAAATTGTGTAAGAGAGATTTCCAAAAGACCTTCGTCCCAGATACTGTCAAAGAAGCTATTTAGCACGGACATCCAGTACAAGGAGTCCACAGAACGGGACGTCCAGTGCAAGGACAACCCACAGAAACTAGATAAGAGTCCCGATTTGGACTCAACAGAATACTGTCAATACGAGTAATATAGATAGTAAACAAATGACAGCAGCTCCCTCATAGATATGATGCACAAAGACTTAAGGAAATGGGGGAGTAGAAGGTCTGCAGGGAATTTTTCAAGAAAGCGGGGATAGCCAAAGATATGTGTGGATGGAGAAACAAAGGTGTTGCAAGTGGTAATGTGACAAGAACAAAGGGGTATTGAGATCAAACCCCAAGAGATTGTTTGAGGTGGCACAGGAAAGTTAAGAGATCTGAAAAGTCGAAATATATGTGGATATGCTAAATGCATCGGAAGCTGAATAATGAATCAAGTAGGTTGTATATTATAAATGTATGTTTGATGTTGCACAGCTTAAAGAGTGAGATGTGCCCCTCCCTTATTCTGTGTAAAAGATTTCAGTGTGTTGAGATAAGAAGCACGCTGGTTTTTTTTGTTTGTTATCTGACAATGTATGTAACATTGCTTCAATATTTCAAGAGGGAAAATATGTCCGGAGTGCTGATTGATAGTAACATGTTGAAGCTAATGTGTATTTAGTCTAATGCTGGGACTTGTAGTTCCACAGCAGTAGGCTGGAAGATGTCAGTTAAGTTTTCTTTCTCTGTATGTGAGTTTTGTCTCCGTCTTACTGCGTGTGAGAGAGATCCGTGATAATTCACATTGTTTGTTCTCTGTCTTAGTGCTCTATAAGGGAGATGTTTGATTTACTTTAAATCACAATGTTTGTCTGTCTTGTCCGTTTTTTACAAGAGACATGTTTCAAGGTTGAAAAAGTTGTACATTCATTGCTTAATGATAAGCTTTTAAAAAGATACAAAAGAAGTTTTAAAATGTTTGGTCCGATTGCACGGACAAGATTGTAAATAATGTACATTATCACTATAAGTACTAGTGTCAGAACAAAGCTGGCTGGGATCCAACAAGCCGTTTCTGTATTTGAACAAAATAATTTTGTTTCTGAAGTTCAGAAATATAGCTTTCTCTTTAATGAAGTTGAGAATTGTGGGAGTGAGCTTACATGCTGTTTTTATCTGTGTTAAAATGGCGCTGATGAATGTTCTCAGAAATCAGGAGGGTTTGTTATGCCTTTAAAGAAATGTTACGAGATAAAATGTTGTCTGTGAGCGAGACTTAAGTGAATATATTTTTACTTTGAACACGAAAATCACAGAATCTAGAAATATGTGTGAATATTTGGTCACGGGAGAGAGATTTTGTTGAGAAAATGTTGAATGATTTACAGACACAATGTATTGTGTCTAACGAGAGTACTCTGATTTATGAGACAGTGCTGCTTTTAAAATGGTTGAATACTTGGAACCAAGATTCCAGATTGAATGTTTCTAAACCCGGAAATTTAATTAGTGTCATTTAAAAGGGCTGTACTAAGAGATGATAAGAAAGGAGTGGCTTTGAACACTCGCCCAGGTCTCGTCACTTTGACATTCTCTATTTGTGAAATTAGGGACTGCCCCTTTGAGGAAATCAAGGCATGGAACGCATAGCGTCACAGTTAAGCTTTTAGCAGCTGTTCACTGGTTACCTGATAACAGTATACACGCATGTTACAGTTACAGTAATTCCTAGTAAATAAATGTTAATCTCTATGCAAAAGTTTTTTTATTCACAGGTCTCCAGCTGCAAAGACCCATTAGGCAATCCAGATTGCATTGATTTAACTTCCAATGCACCATCTTTGCACCACAACAAACATAAGTATAAACTAATGAAGGATTTAAATAACGTAAACTCTTCTGAGTAATGATTACCTTGTTTTGGAAAGAGATATTAGAGTTTATGTGCTATTCGCATAGCAAATGCATGAACTAGGTGGTTTTTCTGTATGTGCAGAAAGCAAAAGGTTTTTATTTGTATCCTCATTACAGTTTTGAGTAAATCAGTGTTTGTAAAGACATTTACTGCCCTTATTTACTGTGCTATAATTGTCATATACTGTAAATAATTCTTTTTGTTGTGGGTATGGTAATGCATTGATGGGAATTCTATATTTTTACAGAAATGAAAAAGATTTAAGACTTTAAGAGCAATTGTATGTGCTCCTGCATTAGCACTTCTGGATCATAGCAAGCCATTTATACTCTCCTCTGAGCAGAACCAAATGTTTAACCAATTTTAAGCTGAAATAACTTCAGCGCCAGCACTGGCTTTGCCAGATTATGACAAGCCTTTCACATTATTTTGTTATGAAGTCAGTGCACATGTACAAGGAGTACTGACACAAATACATGGTCGCAAGCTAAGGTCACTTGCATACTACTCTGCTTTAGTGCTTGAAAAGAGTATAGATATTGTGCTAGGACACCCAGTTACCTTAACAGTATCGTACGTTGTGACAGAAACCAAGCACAAGCAAAACATTTGTTACCGGCCAGATTTACTAAGTATGAAGATATACAGCACAAAGGACATTCCCTCCTATTGTGAAATGAGTGACATATAACACTTGCCGAGCGCACTGTGTATTTTCTTCCTCCCTTTCCTTTTTATTAGAAGACAAAAAAAAAAAAAGGAAGCACAAGAGGCCCCAGAGCCTCTCATGTTCACAGATATATGTTAAGACCTTCAGACAAGGGGAATCTGAGTAAACTGTATTTTAAGTTTTTTAAAGGTCCAAGGGAGACCAGAGAGGGGAGTTCATTGATATTAGCAGGAGGAATATAGATTGCACGTTATTTTCCTTTGCTGTGCGCTGTAGATGTGTACTAGACTAGAAAGGAAAGCCAAGTTTGGAAGAACCAGACTCAGGCCCATAGTAATGTATAGATCATTATACATAATTAGAAAATTCTAATATGAAAGTTTAACCCAACCAAATAAAGAAAAGAGCAACCCATGACTACAGGGGTTTACACCCAATGCAGGAATGTGTTTGTGAGTATTGTGGCCCAACACATTATTATATACACTAATAGAACTGATGATGTGGCTTATTAACAGGTTATTTAAGCTAAGTGTTTCTCTTCCAGAAGAATTAAAGTTACCACATCTGTCTTAACCGTTGTACTGTACACTCCATCTAATGAGTGTAAACTTTGTGGAACTCAGAAACCAAGAACCTTTTCCTTGGATTCCACATGCTCCTTACTGAAGCCTATCCTAATGAAGTAGCACTGCTTACTCCCAGTAACGTTACACTTAAGCAGTGCACAATGTTGAATCCTGCTGCCTTATTGCAGCAAGTTTCAAAAGATGGGAGAAGTACCTGTATATATTGGGGTTACCCTAGGGATTTGGGGGAATTCCATTCCAGCTTGAACAGAAAGAAAGGAAAAAAAAAAATGCAAACAAAATTTTTCTGAACATGATTGCATAGAACTAATGAAACAAGAATCTCTGGTTTTATCTCACATTAAAGATAAACCATTACCAGATGCAGACATCACTCTTTTTGTAGATGGTTCACACTATCACATAGATCCTGTCCCGTATACAGGGTGTGCTGTAACCACACACACAGAAATAGTGATTCAACAGACTCTACCGAGTCACATGTCAGCACAAGAAGCTGAACTAAAGGCCCTGACACTTGCATGCATATATGAAAAAGGACAAAGAGTCAATATTTACACTGATTCAAGTTATGCATTTGTAATTGCGCATGATTATGGCCCTGTATGGAAAAGTAGGGACCTTATGGGTTCAGCAAGCAAACCAGTCAATATGATGAACATACCAGGGCACTGTTCACTGCATTCCAGCTGTCCTCCAAACAGTGATGAAGGTGAAGACACACACAGAGATACTACCCCCGAAGCTAAGTGAAATAGACCAGGCCGCACGAGAAGCCGCCATAGCCCCAGTACCCCAAGGGGAGTCTATTTACATGGTGACCCCCTGACCCCTGTTTGACCAGAGCACACTCCAACTTATGGAAAGACAAGCAACAGAAAATAAGAAAAAGACTTGGGCAATACATGGAGCACTAGAAGTGCAAGGAGTGGTGTAAAGGTCAGCGTTTGTGTCTGCCAAAAGTAGTTTATCCCATTATGGCCAATATAGCACACGAGAAAGTGCATCTGGGAAAAGATGCTATGGTTGTACTCACTAGCAGCTTATGGATAGTACCAGGGTTCGCCCAAGCAGCACAGTCGTTAGTGGCAGAATGCCTAGTCTGTGCACAAAGTAACCCGAGTAAGTCTGTCCTATGGAAAAGCACACCCCAGACATAATATCCCTATAAGAGGATACAGATAGACTTTATAACTTCCCAAATGCTCGGGCTTTGAGAATGTGCTTGTCTGTGTCAACTTCTTTAGTCACTGGCTGGAGACATGGCTGTATAGAAAAGCAAATGCTAAAGCATTAGCCAAGAAAATTGCGAATGAGGTAATCTGATGATATGGTGTACCAGAGGTCATTGTAAGTGACAGAGGGATACACTTTACGGGGCAAGGATTCCAGAAACTATCACACCCCCTACAGATCCCAAAGTTCAGGATGTATGGAGCGCCTTAATGGTACACTGAAATTGAAAATGCAGAAAATAATGGCTGAAACAGGTCTGCCATGGATCTCATGTTTACCTGCACTCAGTAAAAAAATACTGCTAGGAAAGACACAGGTTTAACACCATATGAGATATTGTTTGGCACAGCAAACAGAACAGGCTGTTATTTTCCATAGCAACTACACCATGTATATAGTGATTTGTTGAATTATGTTGCCTTATTATAGAAACAACTAACTGAAATACATGGTCAAATATTCTCCTCCATTGCAAACCCTAATTTTGATACAGGTACCCATAAACTGCACCCTGGGGGGCTGGGTGGTCGTGAGAAAGCACATCAGGAGAAGTCTTGAACCCAGATACAAGGGTCCTTATCAAGTCCTGTTGACGACTCCCATGGCAGTGAAAGTACAGGAAAGAGACACCTGGATTCACGCATAACACTGCAAAGTCTTCAAATCAGGGGAGTCTTGTTCTGATAAATAGAAATGACTGTCTCATTGTATTGATATGTCTTGCCAGAATAATTGTGACTGAAGTAGGGATTAAGGCCTCCCTAACCCAATATGAAACAGACAGTTAAGTGACATATTGCCTATGCCACTGTGAGAAACATATGGGAAGGAGTGCTCAACAATTTGCACTCATAGTAGAGTAAACTCTGAAAATGTCTTTGTGCAGATGCATAACCTCATTGGTAAAGTTGTCAGTAATGATTCATGTTGGATATTGGAAATATTGGCATTAGTAGCAAATGGTTTTGCAATCCTGTTGATCGTATAGGTGATAATGAAACTAAATATATGGCTGATTAAGAAGTTACTGACACTTGATTGTTGTCTCTCCAAAAAGGGAACCACTGAAAATCCCGAACCTCTGATGATCACAGAAATTACTTCTGAAACCTGACCAGACTATGAGTGTCATGAATTATTTGGACTAGCAAAGCCAAAGAACTGCAGAGTTTGCAACAAGAAACTACTAAAGATTGAACAAAGGACATGCAAGGCCTGCAGAACTACTATAGACTCATTAACTACCTTCTAAGAAACCATCTTTTCTAGACATGGACATTTGCCAAAATGCATCTCCTCATAAATCAAGTTAGGACAGGGAGGATCACAGGCTTATTAGTGGGGGATGAGTTGACAGATTCCTAAGGGGACCAACTCTATGCATGTGGCCTCCTGCATGTGTATAAGTACCTGCTTATTAAGAATGTGGTTCTATAGATAGGATTAGGTAGGTAGGAGGAGAAAGGGTCGAAAATTGAATAAAAGATGGGAAATGTTAAATATGATTTTTTGTTAAGGCCTCATAAGGCCTTTGTTCAGCCATTTTATTGTAACTTGTATAGAAATATTATTTGCTAGAAGAGATTATTCATTTTTCTGTTAACTTGCAGTTTTGCAATATGTGAGCCTATGGCCTTGAAGTTGAACTAATAGGGAACACCTGAAGAATGTAACCAGTTATGAAAACAATAATGAGCTTCATATCCAGCTGGTAGTATGGGAGCTGTATCCATGGTGTTACACATAGCATATCTCCAACTCCCCTTGAGATAAGAAATAATAGGCTCATCTGTCCTTAGAAGGGGGAGAAAAGTAAACACCTCAAGAATACGTGAGAAAGTTAATCAGTAGCGCTTCTCATAAACTAGTGGTATAAACTATTGTATGCATATGACGTAGGATTCATTTATTCAGTAGCCTATAAAAACCTGTATCTTTGTATCAATAAACTAGAGAATATTCCTTGTATACAGAACTTGGTCTGTGTCAATTCTCTCCAGCTGATTGAAGCGCTTCCAGATATACTTGACACCACAGGCAGACTTGGGTCAGAATTTCAGATCTAACATGTTCTTCAACCTTTGCTGCGACTAATATACTTACACTCATAGCAACCAGAGATTAGTGCCTCTAATTGCAGAACTTTCGCATGGGTTGTGAAAAGACTAACTGAGTATGAGCAGCTTCCTTACCACACCATTAACAGAGAGCAGCTGGTCTCCACGCTTCAGTCCTCCGTGTCTATCTGCTATCCCACCTGGTATAATACGAGAAATATAGATGGGAGAGTTTTGCTCTTTCCCTCCCATTATGTTGAATCCAAGTCCTTCTTCTGTTTTGGGGAGTTCAACAACCCTGGGGTGGGAATGCCCTTCACTTGCAGCAAAAGCAGCCACGGTTGCCTACAAAACAAGAGTCAGACTTTACTTACAGAATTGCAGACAGAAAGGGAGATATACCACACTTTTAGACTGAATACAGCAATAGGTTGTCTGGATGGTGGTTGACTATAGCATGCATTTGCTAGTTCCCATCTAGCCACTAATCCCTTTGGCCTGGGATGTACTGCACAACAGCATGTCTAACATGATCGAGTACTGCAATCTGTTTAGTACAGTGGGCGATACAAAACCTTTTAATCCACAGACGGCGCATGTAGAAACAGAGCTCTTAGTAGGGATGAGCGATATATACAGCTCCTACAGTTATGCAGCGGTAATAGAAAGAGACAATATGGCGGTACCCCTAACTATTTATTACTGCAGCGCTATTTATTGCTCCCCCTCTAAATAAATAAAACTTAAGCTCTCTCTGCAGCATTAGATTTCAATGGGGGATAGATTATGGTTCCGTTTTGACTTCTGTGTAGGTGCCATTTTCTCCATGACAGTCTGTGTTTCTCAAGCAAAACTGGTCTCCATGAAAACAGCCGTTTAAGCGAGAGTCCAGGGGGTAAATTTATCAAGCTGTGGGTTTGAAAAAGTGGAGACGTTGCCTATAGCAACCAATTAATTCCAGTTATCATTGATTTAGTGCATTCTACAAAATGACAGCTAGAATCTGATTGGTTGCTATAGGCAACATCTCCACTTATTCAAACCCACAGCTTGATAAATTTACTGCCAGGAGATCAAAGATCTAAAGATTACCTTTATCTACTACCCTGATAGAGACTCCAGCGCAAATACCCCATAAAAGCTGAGCCAGATGAAGTAACCAAAACAACTAGTGATATTTATGGAGCGGATTAAAGAAAAACTGGAGTAATGTTGTGTGCACCCAGCCTAAAGCTGGGTACACACTACACTGTTTTTGTCCAATAATTGGCTAAATCAGCCGACATACGACCTCTCGTTCAAAAGTCGGGTCAGTGTGTGCAGTGACACGATGGTGGAAAGTCTGCCCAAGTGGGCGATTGTCGCCTCATTTGGTTGGTCGTACAGTTTAATATTTTCGTTCCAATCTCGTTTCCACTGTGTAGTGTGTATAAACTTCCGACCGATCCACAACAGTGAGTACGAAATTAGTCATTGCTCACGACAACATGGCTGTAAAAAGTCGCTCAAGGGACGTCCGCTCTTCCCTTTATCGTCCTACACAAGGCTAGTGTGTATGCAGTCCATGGACCGAGCGATCGGAACATCGATCGCATGTAAAATCGCTCGGCATAAAAAGTTGGTCGAAATTTCTGTAGTGTGTACCCAGCTTAAGGAGCGAGTATTATTTGAGGGTTTGACAGATACAATTATGGAACTCTTAAATAACGCCAACATTTCTTTACTGCAGTTTCTTAATTGCCCACCACGGACCTTTGCTACACTGCTAAATCTCAGCGCTAAATGTTTGGGTATTAAAAGAATAGAAACAATTGTGATGCATGACCTTCGATCTACAAGTCTATTTGATACAACAGTTTTCTTACTACTAAGTGCTGATGGAGGACTTGGCTTCTTTCACCATCCAATTCTCAGCCTGTGGCTTCCCGTTGCTTCCATTAAAAATGCACTTTTGCCTTAGCTCCTTTCGCAAGATTAATTAAACCCAGATACACCCCTTATTTTATTCTGCTACTTTTAACGTTTACAGGGACACTGAATATGTATAACGTATTTTTGTATTGGCTCCTAATATATGAATAAAATCAAACCTTTTTAAACACTTTCTTGTATAGCAAGTATTAGCATGCAATGCTACTTGCTTGAGTTTCACTAAAGGTTTGGTTAGAGCACATAAAACACAAGGGGCACTGAGGGAGAGAGAGGATCCGAATCATACTGAATAGGAGTTATGTGCCCTTTAAACGAGAAATAGCATAAAGTAAATACCAGTAATTTAATATTCTGATACACAAGACAGCCTCCTCCAGATGCCGGATTATGAACACACCCTCATTGCTATAGCAGGGTGGCTTAGTGGTTAGCACTTCTGCCTCACAGCACTGGGGTCATGATTTCAATTCCCGACCATGGCCTTATCTGTGTGGAGTTTGTATGTTCTCCCTGTGTTTGCGTGGGTTTCCTCTGGGTGCTCCGGTTTCCTCCCACACTCCAAAAACATACTAGTAGGTCTGATATCAAAATGGACCCTAGTCTGTTTCTCTCTCTATCTGTGTGTGTGTGTTAGGGAATTTAGACTGTAAGCTCCAATGGGCAGGGACTGATGTGAATGACTTCTCTGTACAGCGTTGCGGAATTAGTGGCGCTATATAAATAAATGGTGATGATGATTATGATACTAGACCGCTAGATGCTTTATGATACACGGAGATAGCAATGCCGATGAAATCTCCTTTCTCCCATATCCGAGAAGCCATCAGATATTCAGAAAACAATTAAATCACACTTTGTACATGTGAACCAGATGCTCACTGAAGTTCTAGGCTGCGAACAGCGTAATGGGAATAGATACCAGTAGTTTTCAAATCTACATCAGTGACCCCCTGTGTGCAGCATAGGTGCTGCAGTAGATTCTACTTTGGTGGCAGTGAGTTGGTTAAAGTCCATGATAACGGACTAGAACTAGAAACAGTGTAATATTGTTTGTAGAAAAAATTCCAATGATACTGTATTAAATACCTAATATTAAGCAGGCTCAGCGCAGTCTTTACTTATGAAAGTAACTTTAAATACTACACAGGAAAAGTACCACATCTGAGGATACATTTACAACAACCGCACCTTAGGATTCTCATAAAGCCAAGCTTTAATAAGATCCTGTTATTACTGTGGAGTTGTTTTTAAATACTTTCTCCTGTCAACCACAAGGTGTTAGGTGTGTAGCTACACCTATTATTGCATCACAAGCTGCTATTTGGCTGGAAACAAAAATCCTTCTTGAATTGCAGGTCGCCCAAGGTTAAGGCATTATTGTACGCAATGGACAATGGTACGGTCTAAGATACAGAAACAATTGTTAAAAGGTTAACTAACCCTAAACACTAGTCAGACCAATTCCAAATATGGATATTGCAGTATCAGGAGTTTATCGGGACTAAATAGATGACACACAGCAGACTTGTAGTCTACAAACATAATGAAGGAAACTACAAGCAAGATAAAATAGATGACAGAGGAGAATTGTTTGCAGTTGTTACATGAAATTCATGGTCTGGGGAGTTTATACATATAGGGCCTGAATTATATTTGTACATAGCTTGCATGAAATATATCTGCACATGCACAGAAACTGACATCATGCCAAGGAACACAGTTCATGTCCGAAACAATGATGACTGACACGTATGTATGTCAATAGCCATCACAGAACAACTGCATGTAACTAATATCAGCTATAAAAACGCATTGTACGTACAGTACAAATTGAAGTCATCTTTATGCAATTAATGTAATGAAATGTAGTTCGGTCTACGTAAAGCGAGCACAGAGGCCAAGCGCACGTACACCAAGATTCAAAGAAAAATGTATTTTGAGACATGGATTTGAATACGGCCGGAACTACGTTCAAGTCCCGCACTCTTAAAAACACAACTTACGTGCAAACTGCGATCAGACATGAATCAGGCCCATACATTATAAATGTCACAAGATACTTTTTCATTTCAGAGCAACTTGTATCACAGGTTTAGTGACTTTGTAATCAATACAGCCATAAAACTATAGACCAGTGTTGGCTAACCTGTGACACTCCAGGTGTTTGTGAAACTACAAGTCCCAGCATGCCTTGCCAATATATAGCAGCTTATTGCTGGAAGGGTATGCTGGGACTTGTAGTTTCACAACACCTGGAGTGTCACATGTTAGCCAACACTGCTATAGACCATCCAGTGGAAAATTTAAAGAAAACAAACCCTACTGCCATCCAGTGGAGAATTAACAATATGACAGCTGTTTTTCCTGTTCTCTTACTACAGGGTGGTAAACATCGCTTTTGCACACTGCAGCTCAGCTTAGTAAACATCAGTATTGAGTTAAACATGCGATGTCTCTCCTGCAGGGCCACGTGCTAAATGGGGTATTAATGATAAAATGTCAGCCCCAGTAGTAGTGCAATGCCCTGTAATAGCCAGACCAGGGAAAGGGTTGAATTTATTATTTTATTTATTTCTTTACAGGGGTTTCCTTCCACACTCCATAAACATACTAGTAGGTTAGTGGGCTGTTATCAAATTGACCCTAATCTGTGTCTGGTAGGGAATTTAAATGGTAAGCTCCAATGGGGCAGGGACGGATTGGAGTGACAAATCTCATCTAAATTAGTGGCGCTATATAAACAGCTGGCGCTATATAAATAAATGATAATTTAGATTGTTAAAGCTAACTGCCCTACCTGCAACCATGGAAACATTCAGCATAATGGGATTGGGGGCGATTTTAATATCTGGTCTGGAGGAGTAAGCTAGTGGAACAGTAAGTAGCCAAACAGTTTTGTATACAGACAACATGGAGCAGTGAGGGCTGTACGGAGGTGACCTAGTGAAAGCGCATTATGGGAGGAAGATGAATTGCAGTAAAACATCTAGGTAGAAAAAGAATTGTACGTAGGGGCATTGCTGTGCCAGTACGTACACACAGGTCTGACGGGTCTTACCTTAGCGGTGGCATTGGCTCTCACTTCCGGGCTACTATTGATATCCACTGTCTCATAAACATGTTCATAGACCTGAAAAAAAATAAAATAAAAATAGGAAAATCATGACTGTTCCCTCCCCCCACACCCCTCCCCCCACACTTCCCCAATGACCAGGGGTGGGGTACGAATTTCCGGAGGCGGTAAAAGCGACAGGCAGTAAGACGAAAAGAAAGAAACTAAACTGACTTGGCCGATTGCTAATAAATGATGACTGACCTTTACTATGACAGAACAAGTCCCCGACAGTGTGTTCACAAATCACGAGCACCAATAAGAACGGCAGTGAGTTTTGACGTCAATTTAAATTGCGACCTGTATGTCAGTATTTTTAAAGCGGCAATGACGGGTCTCTAACCTTATTCTTATTCCTAACCCTATACGTAAAGCTAAGTGTAAGACTTTGCACAGATGAGAAGCGGCATTGCCGCTTTAAAAATACTGACATACAGATCGCAATTTAAAATGACGTCAAAACAGGTTGCCGTTCTTTGTAAAGGTCAGTCCTCATTTATTAGGATTCGGCCAAGTCAGTTTAGTTTAGTTTTTTTTCTTCGTGGTAGTCACTGTCGGCGTTATCAGCACCGTTAAAGTGATTACCACCGATGACCAGGACATAAGAAAAAAAAAAAAGTCATCTGTTTAAAAAGTTTTTGTAAAGGGTGGCGGAATTATGTGATTTCTCTTTGTATAACAGACCAGCTGCTCACTGGGTGCCACCAAGTTCCTATGGATAATCATCCCACATACCCAGTCACTGACTACTGATTAATACACTATTCCGTTAGCAGCAATAATCATGGAAATGTCTTGGCTGTCAGTATATATTCTTTACCACTGAATGTTAGGGACATTATCGTGCCACTAAAACTATAAAAATGATGCAAATCAAAATAGATCTTCCATTTATCCCTGTGTCTGAATTAAAGCCTTTCTGAGGATTTCTAATATCAGTATTTTCATAATTTTTTTGTTTAATTCCACTTTACAGAAAGAAAGTTAAAGAGAGCTGCACTCTGACATACAACCCCTGACAGACCCACCCAATATGGCAGCATGTAGCGTACCTGATCTAGTGTGCATTCTACATGTAGGAACTATGACATGCTGTAGGGTAACATCATCTGATTCAACCTGGCAGCTTGATGATCTGTTCACTTGGACTTGTAAACCATGTGTGACTGCCGAAACAACAATCACTGTTTATAATTACGGCTAGTAACCTGTCTGCTCTACATTTGTTGCCCTTGAACTGAAGTTACAAATATCTGTATGAATGGGCTTCTATGCCCCACTAAAATGGTATAAATTATTTGAATAGTACAAATTCCTAATGGGCTATACTTTATAAACTCCCCATAAAACTGGAAATGTTGTATAGTGTATAAATATTAAATACTATTTCTAACTTAACTCTGATGCACCATTGACCAGATCCACCGAGTTCCCTGAAAGCTCAAACGGTACTGCAGTGCTCTACTGGATAACGCTACTGGCCTGAGGCAAGCAGGCAGCTTTCTTATCGATTACTGGGCCAGTGAGCTCACAAGAACCTGTTGCAGGAGCGGTTTGCTTTCTGAGCTTGATCGCCTGTGTATTGTTCTATTGTTCCTGTAACATTAACAATTGGACAGCTGACACACATTACATTTACAGAGCACTGAAGACTCGTGCTTCTCACCTCTCTCACAGCATTACAGAAATCACTCTGTAGGACTCTCTGCAGTGCGTGGAGTTTATGTGGGGGAACCTCCCCGCTTCTCTGCAGCTTCTCCAGTAGCTCAATGGCCCTTGAGATATCTGGGAAAAAAAAATAGAAGAGGATGTTGATAGTGAAGTTAAAAAGGCTCATTTCCAAACATCTACTGCTGTGCAGACACTTTATAAAATGTATCTTTAATATATGTATAGTGTTTCTGGGCCAATATGCTGCATAAGTCGGGATGCACGATTTTATGGGACGCAATCCTTGCTTAATGCGGAGTAGGAGAATACATACTCTTTTATGGGGTGTATTTAGATAAGATACAGGAGACACATTTAGTAGGTGTTCCCTGCTTTTAGAGAGGGCACTATTCTGCTTTCCCTGCTCTCTCACCACCTCTCATCATCTTTTATTTATATAGCGCCACTGATTCCACAGCTCTGTACAGAGAACTCACTCACATCTCAGGAGTGAGAGAGGAAACCGGAGCACCCGAAGGAAACCCACGCAAACACGGGGAGAACATACAAACTCCACACAGATAAGGCCATGGTCAGGAATTGAACTTATGACCCCAGTGCTGTGAGGCAGAAGCGATACCTACAAACACTATATCTATCTCACCGATCATATTATGCGGCACTGTACTAGAAATACACATCAGTCCCTGTCTCATTGTAGCTTACACACAGGCTAGGGTCAATTTTGTTACAAATAATCTGCTTCTGGACTGTGGAGGTAAAACGGAGCATCAAGAGGAAGCCTATGCACACAAGGGGTGAACATGCACACTTCAAACAGGTCCTGGTCAGACTCTTGTATTGCCCCAGTCACCAAAGCCCATGGCTGGGAAGAGAAGATGAAAGAGAAGGACTGTAGGGGCATTTATACACCACAAATTCTATATAACCACAATGATTCTTTATGTGTATAAGTGTGGCTACTGGTCCAACAAGCACATTTCAAGGCGCGTGCCAACTGGACGATCTTTGGGAGCAGTCTGATCTTGCAGGGTTGATTCCAGTTTTCCAGACTGGCTGATGCAGTAGAAATAAAAACGTAATTTCAAGGGTGTCTAGTTTAGGATTCCCCTTCATTCATTTAAACTTTAGTTTACTCCTGAAATACTGGTTTAGCATTAAATTAATAAGGTGAGAGGGGATATTATTGTTTTTATAGTGGTTCAGGAGCACCTAGAAATGCACTATTCCGCACAAGCTGGAAGATGCATAGTGTGTCCGGTTAGAAGTATGGCCGCAAGATCTGATCTCCGGGACCTCCTAGTTGACAGAGTAATCAGGACCAGCTCCTGTAAATACCTTCTCCATCCATTTATCTCATTTAAATAATCCCATAATCTTGTTCCTGCACACTAAAGCTGGGTACACACTACAGAAATTTCGACCAACTTTTTATGCCGAGCGATTTTACATGCGACCGATGGTCCGATCGCTCAGTCCATGGACTGCATACACACTAGCCTTGTTTAGGACGATAAAGGGAAGAGCGGACGTCCCTTTAGCGACTTTTTACAGCCATGTTGTTGTGAGCAATGACTGTAATTTCGTACTCACTGTTGTGGATCAGTCGGAAGTTTATACACACTACACAGTGGAAACGAGATTGAAACGAAAATATTAAACGGTACGACCAACCAAATGAGGCGATAATCGTCCATTTGGGCAGACTTTCGACCATCGTGTCACTGCACACACTGACCCGACTTTTGAACGAGCGATTGTATGTCGGCTGAATGAGCCGATTGTTGGACGAAAACAGTGTAGTGTGTACCCAGCTTAAATTGGAAAAGTAGCCACTCACGTGCCTTACACTTAAAAGGTCACAAGCCCAATCCCACCAGCACATCACATAAAATAAATAATGCAACTAAAACAGCATTAACAATAGCAATCATTTTCAACGACATAGTATGTCAATATATTTTGCAACATTAAAGGGACAAAACCATTTTTTATATTGCCCCCCTCAAACAAATCAACTTTATAGTGACTTCTGTAGGAAATACTCATTCTAGAATGACCATTATTACTTCCTTGGATGCTTTTCCATAGTGTGACATGATTGATAACAGCAAAACAGATTATTGATGGATCAAGCCCTAAATCCAAGCCCGCGCTGAGAAATTGGGATTGAGCCACTGGTGCACAAGGTGAGGACTGATGAGGGGAGGGCTGTCGGGGCAGCGAGTGTGGAGAAGTCAGGACATGGACCTTAATCTGTGACAATGGCAGTATGTGGAGTACAATATGCAATAAAGGGAAGATTAGGGTAGGGGTCATGTTCTGCAATACAGAAACAACAAATCAAAATACCTTACTATCTTTAAATGACGGCGAAGCAATCCTTTATTCTTATACATCATATTATAATTATACATCATTACACACATAATATACCTATTTAAATTGATATGCTCAAACAATTTCTAAGCTGGATTTCCCCTCTCACAAGTTAACGCATCCATTGTTTATGGTATCATTATCAATATACCGTTATACGTTTAACTTAAAGTTGTGATGATGTTATTTGTAATGCGATTCATTGACTTAAGGACATTGAATATATAAAGCTTCCATATTATTATTATTATTATTGTTTTCCCATTTAAAAAAAAACAAAGTTTTAAAAAAAAAATGATAGCGTATCAGGGGTGCGACAGACTGCGGTTTGTGATTGGTCCTCCCATCCCCCGTTTCCCAGTTTTCAGAGGAATGGAGGAGTCCTGAAAAAATATTTCCATAGGCAGTAGTGCAGCTTCAGGATGTTCTCTGTACTGTATAGCAATCACTGGAATAATCTCTGCATTGAATGCTAGTCGGATGGGCTGTGTTGTATTTGCTTACAGCGCTGACGTAAATTTTCAGATACATTATTCGCCATTAAAACCACAGCCACATAAGACAAACCACGTCCGTAAGGTTTGTGCCACGCCCAATTTTCCATTGCAGTGCACTGATAGAAGAGACTAGGCTACTTGCTTGTGTTTCCCCTCGCAGGCCAAAATATGCCAGCCCTTTCCTGAACTTTGGTCAGTATTGAACTTTGGGCCCTAGCACGTGATGGCCGCGATGGTGTTACATAATCGGTTTACAATCAGCAGTATAACTACGAAATAATGAACTTTTAATATTAATGTGTGTTTATCCTTTTGTGTCAAAAGTGCAACAAAAATAAAATAATTTACTTCTATGAGGCTTATTTTTTATTTGCTTCAGCTGTTTTCCTGCTGGCTAAACATTACCTGCAGCTTTCAACGCATTAATAAAATATTGTGCGACACCACCCTTTGACAGACATTCAGAAGGGAGTAAATGAAGAATACAATTAAACATAGGCAATTGGGAACAACTCTGTGCAGGACACCCATACTAGCTTTTTGGATAACTTATATTTCCTCAATAAAAATATGCAATAATGTTAGCTACATGTGCACAGGCCAAAATCATACAGCTCCCACATAATATCTGTTCATTTTGCAGCCATCTGTTGCACACAGAAAATACTCTACATAGTTCCAAACTAATTCTTTGGGATGGTGAAATTAACTCTACATTGAATGCAGCTACCGACTATTTACAAATTATAAAACATAGCCAAAGGGTACTGTGTTCATTTTATTATATAAAAGTTTTATATTAAAGAGGTTCTCCACATAAGACAAAGGAAAAACAAGTACTGCCTACTAGTAGTACATAGTGTAATCAGGGCCGAAACAATACAGGGTGCGTGGGCTACAGGGCCCGGAGGTGAACCCCCCCACTCCTCTCCCTGGTGCCCTTCTTCTCTACAGAGAGCCAGGTGGGGTTGGATTGGGTGGCGATAACTATATGGCCAAATTCACAAAGTTCGAGCACCAGCTAGCCTCAGGGAAAGTTTGGTGGGAGCCAGCTACCCGGTGGTTTGATTAGTCTCTCATCCCTACACCCATGTTGGACGACCAATTTGCACGTCAGGACCGCTTTGCTATGGAGCCCTGTCATGCATTGTTCCATCCCTGATTAGAATCACAGTACTCTACGATCCTGCAGAAGTGTAATAGGTCTTTTTGCCTCTAGTAGTTATATCTCAGTGTTGCTGCTGGCCAGAAAATAGCACATCCAGCTGCAGGTTAAACTGTAATTTGACTTCATAAGTCTTCATACAATGTCCGAACTGTGGTATCCAACCAGCATACAGACAGGAAATAGGAATTGCTGTATTTCCACTACCCTGAGATAAAATAATGCTCTCAGCCCTAATTGAATCAAGAGACCAGCTTTGTGTAGTTTCCCAGGTAAAGAAGGATATATAAATCTTGCCTCACATAAATACACGACCGAAAAGCAAAGAAAGAAGTTCAGGTGGCATATCTAAACCAATAAATTAGTGATTTGGAGTTAATAAACCCCTTTAAAACAGTCACTATTATTTAAACAGCATTTTGTACATTTTTAACATAAAGCTGAAGATAATGAATCAAAAATGTAACGATCTCAGCGTCAGTCACGGAGCTCCATGATGGTCATACGATGGGAAAGTGGGGGGGGGGGGGGGGGGGGGGCTGGGGGCATTCCAAAGCCTCTCTGCTCACCACATCATGTGAAGTTTGACTGTAGTTACCATGGTAATTAGATGACGCTGCGCAAACTGTAAGTCAGTAATAGCAGCCTGAATCAAAGCACTAAGGAGAAATGAACAAATCAATGTTACAGGTAACCAGAGTGATTGATGTTAAAGAAACACATGTCATTTTTACAGTGAAATGCAGCGGACCCCGGGCACGGGCGGCACACCCCACACCTGAGGTGGACCCCGGGCACGGGCAGCACACCCCACACCTGAGGTGGACCCCGGGCACGGGCGGCACACCCCACACCTGAGGTGGACCCCGGGCACGGGCGGCACACCCACGGCTGCGGTGGACCCCGGGCACGGGCGGCACACCCACGGCTGCGGTGGACCCCGGGCACGGGCGGCACACCCACGGCTGCGGTGGACCCCGGGCACGGGCGGCACACCCACGGCTGCGGTGGACCTCGGGCACGGGCGGCACACCCACGGCTGCGGTGGACCCCGGGCACGGGCGGCACACCCACGGCTGCGGTGGACCCCGGGCACGGGCGGCACACCCACGGCTGCGGTGGACCCCGGGCACGGGTGGCACACCCACGGCTGCGGTGGACCCCGGGCACGGGCGGCACACCCACGGCTGCGGTGGACCCCGGGCACGGGCGGCACACCCACGGCTGCGGTGGACCCCGGGCACGGGCGGCACACCCACGGCTGCGGTGGACCCCGGGCACGGGCGGCACACCCACGGCTGCGGTGGACCCCGGGCACAGGGGGCACACCCACATTGAGGTGGACCCCGGGCACAGGTGGCACACCCACATTGAGGTGGACCCCGGGCACAGGCAGCACACCCACATTGAGGTGGACCCCAGGCACAGGTGGCACACCCACATTGAGGTGGACCCCGGGCACAGGTGGCACACCCACATTGAGGTGGACCCCGGGCACAGGTGGCACACCCACATTGAGGTGGACCCCGGGCACAGGTGGCACACCCACATTGAGGTGGCTCCAGATAATTGGCTCACTGATAGCTGCACAGACTTTCCAGCAAGAGCAGCTCAGAAACAGCCCTATCACTGAATAATAACAGGTTTGTTACAGACCTTCACTATAGCAGAGGCTCCATTACAGCCCCCACACCCCTATAAGAGACGTCCAGGGATAACTACACCGACCCCACCACTCACTATAGAGACAGCGGCACCTGATAGGACCCCGCACAGCTCGGTGACAGCCGGGACCTGGGACCAGACCCGGCACAGACAGCTGGTACCGGGCTCAGTATCACAGACCTCAGTCACTGAGATAATAACTACAGTCACCGACCCGTCCCCCCCACACAGTCACCTCTGTCCAGCCGAACAGGTTCCCCGGACACCGCCATCTTGTCTCCAGCAGACAGCACTGGGCGGAAGCCACAGAGCGGAGGTGACGCGCTGAGATTAAACCCCTCTCGGTCTGCCTATGATGTGCGTGCTACAAAATTGCGTTTGTTTGTTTTTTTAAAAATATGCATAATCTGTTATCTTTGTGTGCTTTAATGACTCAGGACCTAGTGTTGAAATTCAAATTAGACAAAGAGAAAGCACAAATGCATACGAGCCCTGACTCTAGGCTGACACCAGGAAGCTGCACTAATTGTGTATATCATGTGATGTCAGGGCTAACTCTAGTCCCACGTATGTTCTACAATACTGTGGTTGCGTTTTACCTTATTTTAACTTATCCCCACAGTTTGAACAACTTGGTAACATAAAAACAGCATCTGTGAGCATTTGATGGTTTCTATGTTAAGAAGGAGATAAAGCAAGAGGTTTGCTGCGAGATCATATAAGCTTATTACAGCCAATTGGTTGTTCACAGATCACAGACCTTGCACACTATTGTGGAATAATCTTCACTGCAGGCTGTGCACTATGCATCTCCACACAATTACTGATTTCAATTTACATTTTATTTAAAGTTTAACCAAACATTTTCTACTTTAGACAAACAGGTTTGATAAGAATTGACCCTGTATTCACTGAGAGGCAAACATTTAATGGGAAATAAAAAAAACCCATAATTTTGCACTAGTTTCACCCTAATCTAAAATCCAATGTACATATTTCTATAGATTTTGCTCTATAGGAATGGCAAAACCTCTTCATAGACAAAAGTAGGGATGTGCACTGGCGACTTTTGGTGTCTCGTGTTTTGTGTTTTGGATTCGGATTTGTTTCGCAAAACACCTGCCGAAAGGTTTTGGTTCGGATTTAAGGTTTTGGATTCGGATTTTTTTTGAAAAAAGCATAAAAAGTTCAAAAATCAAGTTTTTGGGCTTATTTGCACTCCTACGCTATTATTAACCTCAATAACATTCAATAACAATCATTTCCACTAATTTACAGTGTATTCTGAACACCTCACAATATTGTTATTAGTCCAAAACGTTGCAACGAGGTATCTTTCTGGACTGCGTAGTGGAGTGGTCCCCACAATATAATAAGAAAACCATCAACTGGTTTTAATTACAGCAAAAATTGTACCTGGACTGCGTAGAGGAGTGGTCCCCACAACATAATAAGAAAACCATCAACTGCTCTTAATTACACCAAAAATTGTACCTTGACTGCGTAGAGGAGTGGTCACCACAATATAATAAGAAAACCATCAACTGGTCTTAATTACACCAAAAATTGTATCTGGACTGCGTAGAGGAGTGGTCCCTACAATATAATTAAAAAACCCTCCACGGGTCTGAATTCCCCAAAAAAAGTTTATTGACTGCGTAGTGGGGTGGCCCCGGTACACAATTTTTTACCGGGGCCACAATATAATTAAAAAACCCTCCACGGGTCTGAATTCCACCCAAAAAGTTTATGGACTGCATAGTGTAGTGTTCCCCACAATATTATTTAAAAATTTTGCAGTAACAGTCAACGTTGTTTAATATCTGATACACCTCTATCTGGACTGCATAGTGGAGTGGCCCCGGTACTAAATTTGATACCGGAGCCACAATACCTCCTCCAACTTCCAAGTGTAGTGCAGTAGTTCTAGCACGTCAATACCTCTTGTTTTAAATTATGACACGGCATTTTACTTTTGGTTTAATTTTTTGAATTTGTTGACATTTTGTTTTACTTTTTGAACATGGCAAACGACTGTTGAATGGTCACATAATGCCAAAAAAAGAGTTGCAAGATGGAATTGTCCTTGGGCCCTCCCTCCCACCCTCCCTCCCACCCTTATGTTGTTGAAATAGGACATGCACACTTTAACAAACCAATCATTTCAGCGACAGGGCCTACCAAACAACTGTGGCTGAAATGATTGGTTTGTTTGGGCCCCCACACCAAAAAAACAATTCATCTCTCCCTGTACAAACTAAACAGGCTCTACTGAGGAAAGATGTCGTCCTCATCCTCAACCTCTGATTCCTCTCCCCTTACAGTGTGTACTTCCTCCTCCTCACACATTATCAATTCGTCCCCGCTAGACTCCACAACCACAGGTCCCTCTGTACTATCTGGAGGACAGTGCTGTACTTCATTGAGGAATTGATTATTCATTTTTATAAACATCATTTTTTCAACGTTGTGAGGAAGCAACCTCCTTCGCCGCTCACTGACCAGGTTCCCCGCTGCACTAAAAACTCTTTCCGAGTACACACTGGAGGGGGGACAACTCAGGTAAAATAGAGCCAGTTTGTACAGGGGCTTCCAAACTGCCTTTTTTTCCTGCCAGTAACAATATGGACGGTCTGACATGTCTATTTGGATGGTGTCAGCAAAATAATCCTCCACCATTTATTCAATTGTGACAGCATTCAATGCAGCGACAGTAGACATGTCTGCAATGGTTGGCAGGTCCTTCAGTCCGGACCAGATGTTATCAGCATCCCCGCCAGCGGCTCTTTTAGGAAAACTGAGCTTTTTCCTCGCAGCCATAGATGTGGAAGAAAATGAGGGTGGAGCTGTTGGCATGTCACGGTCCGATTCAGAGGACAATCTCCTGACCAGCAGGTCTTTGCACCGCTGTAGACTTGTGTCCGCCGGAAACAGAGACACAACATACGCTTTAAACCGAGGATCGAGCACGGTGGCCAGAATGTATTCCTCTGACTTTAAAAGAGTAACCACCCTCGGATCCTGGCAAAGCGTACGAAGGGCTACATCCACAAGAGCTACATGCTTGGTGGAATCGCAATGGTTTACCAGCTCCTCCCTCACTTTCTCCAGCTGCTTCTGCAACAGCCTGATCAGGGGAATCACCTGACTCAAGCTGGCAGTGTCGGAACTGACTTCTCGTGTGGCAAGTTCAAACGGCTGGAGAACCTTGCACAACACGGAAATCAGTCTCCACTGCGCTTGACTCAGGCGCATCCCCACTCCTTTGCCTATGTCGTAGGTGGCTGTGTAGGCCTGAATGGCCTTTTGCTGCTCCTCCATCCTCTGCAGCATATAGAGGGTGGAGTTCCAGCGCGTCACAACCTCTTGTTTGAGGTGATGGCAGGGCAGGTTCATGGTTTTTTGATGTGCCTCTAGTCTGCGGTAGGCACTGGCTGAATGCCGAAAGTGCCCAGCAATTTTGCGGGCCACCGCAAGCATCTCCTGCACACCCCTGTCACTCTTGAGGTAATGCTGCACCACCAAATTAATGGTGTGGGCAAAACATGGGACCTGCTGGAAATTGCC
>JAVHZZ010000489.1:0-38771 GCA_036250195.1 Mixophyes australis | reverse complement strand
ACTTATTCTTATTTTTTTACTTATTTTTATACTTATTTTTATTCTTATTTTTATACTTTTTCTTATTTTTATACTTATTTTTATACTTATTCTTATTTTAATTCTTATTTTTATACTTAATCTTATTTTTATACTTATTTTTATACTTATTCTTATTTTTTTACTTATTTTTATACTTATTTTTATTCTTATTTTTATACTTATTCTTATTTTTATACTTATTTTTATACTTATTCTTATTTTAATTCTTATTTTTATACTTAATCTTATTTTTATACTTATTTTTATACTTATTCTTATTTTTTTACTAATTTTTATTTTTATACTTATTTTTTTATTTATTCTTATTTTTATACTTATTCTTATTTAAATTCTTATTTTTATACTTATTTTTTTTTTACTTATTTTTATATTTATTTATATATATATATTTTTTTTATTTTTATACTTATTTTTATACTTAATCTTATTTTTATACTTATTTTTATACTTATTCTTATTTTTTTTACAAATTTTTTTACTTATTCTTATTTTTATACTTATTTTCATACATATTCTTATTTTTATTTTTATACTTATTTTTACACTTATTATTATTTTTATTTTTATACCTATTTTTATACATTTTCTTATTTTTATACTTATTTTTTTTTTTATTTTTATACATATTCTTATTTTTATTTTTATTCTTATTTTTATACTTATTCTTATTTTTATACTTATTTTTATATTTATTCTTATTTTAATTCTTATTTTTATACTTATTTTTTTTTATACTTATTTTTATTTTTATACTTATTCTTATTTTTATACTTATTTTTACACTTATTATTATTTTTATTTTTATACCTATTTTTATACTTATTCTTATTTTAATTCTTATTTTTATACTTAATCTTATTTTTATACTTATTTTTATACTTATTCTTATTTTTATACTTATTTTTATACTTATTCTTATTTTTTTACAATTTTTTTTACTTATTCTTATTTTTATACATATTTTTATACATATTCTTATTTTTATTTTTATACTTATTTTTATACTTATTTTTATACTTATTCTTATTTTTATACTTATTTTTATACTTAATCTTATTTTTATACTTATTTTTACACTTATTATTATTTTTATTTTTATACCTATTTTTATACTTATTCTTATTTTTATACTTATTTTTATACTTATTTTTTTCTTTATTTTTATACATATTCTTATTTTTATTTTTATACTTATTTTTATACTTATTCTTATACTTATTTTTATACTTATTTTTATATATATATTTTTTTTATTTTTATACTTATTTTTATACTTAATCTTATTTTTATACTTATTTTTATACTTATTCTTATTTTTATTCTTATTTTTATACTTATTTTTATTCTTATTTTTATACTTATTCTTATTTTTATACTTATTTTTATACTTATTCTTATTTTTTTACTAATTCTTATTTTTATACTTATTTTTTTTTTACTTATTTTTATATTTATTTATATATATATATTTTTTTTATTTTTATACTTATTTTTATACTTAAACTTATTTTTATACTAATTTTTATACTTATTCTTATTTTTTTTACAATTTTTTTTTACTTATTCTTATTTTTATACTTATTTTCATACATATTCTTATTTTTATTTTTATACTTATTTTTACACTTATTATTATTTTTATTTTTATACCTATTTTTATACATTTTCTTATTTTTATACTTATTTTTTTTTTTATTTTTATACATATTCTTATTTTTATTTTTATTCTTATTTTTATACTTATTCTTATTTTTATACTTATTTTTATATTTATTATTATTTTAATTCTTATTTTTATACTTATTTTTTTTTATACTTATTTTTATTTTTATACTTATTCTTATTTTTATACTTATTTTTACACTTATTATTATTTTTATTTTTATACCTATTTTTATACTTATTCTTATTTTAATTCTTATTTTTATACTTAATCTTATTTTTATACTTATTCTTATTTTTATACTTATTTTTATACTTATTCTTATTTTTTTACAATTTTTTTTACTTATTCTTATTTTTATACATATTTTTATACATATTCTTATTTTTATTTTTATACTTATTTTTATACTTATTCTTATTTTTATACTTATTTTTATACTTATTTTTTTTATACTTATTTTTATTTTTATACTTATTTTTATACTTAATTTTATACTTATTCTTATTTTAATTCTTATTTTTATACTTAATCTTATTTTTATACTTATTTTTATACTTATTCTTATTTTTATACTTATTTTTATACTTATTCTTATTTTTTTACAATTTTTTTTACTTATTCTTATTTTTATACATATTTTTATACATATTCTTATTTTTATTTTTATACTTATTTTTATACTTATTCTTATTTTTATTTTTATACTTATTTTTATACTTATTTTTATACTTATTCTTATTTTAATTCTTATTTTTATACTTAATCTTATTTTTATACTTATTTTTATACTTATTCTTATTTTTATACTTATTTTTATACTTATTCTTATTTTTTTACAATTTTTTTTACTTATTCTTATTTTTATACATATTTTTATACATATTCTTATTTTTATTTTTATACTTATTTTTATACTTATTCTTATTTTTATACTTATTTTTATACTTATTTTTTTTATACTTATTTTTATTTTTATACTTATTTTTATACTTAATTTTATACTTATTCTTATTTTAATTCTTATTTTTATACTTAATCTTATTTTTATACTTATTTTTATACTTATTCTTATTTTTATACTTATTTTTATATTTATTCTTATTTTAATTCTTATTTTTATACTTATTTTTTTCTTTATTTTTATACATATTCTTATTTTTATTTTTATAATTATTTTTATACTTATTCTTATTTTTATACTTATTTTTATACTTATTTTTTTTATACTTATTTTTATTTTAATACTTATTTTTATACTTAATTTTGTACTTATTCTTATTTTTATACTTATTTTTATACTTATTTTTTTTATACTTATTTTTATTTTTATACTTATTTTTATACTTATTTTTAGACTTATTCTTATTTTTTTACAATTTTTTTTACGTATTCTTATTTTTATTTTTATACTTATTTTTATACTTATTTTTATACTTATTCTTATTTTTATACTTATTTTTATACTTAATCTTATTTTTATACTTATTTTTACACTTATTATTATTTTTATTTTTATACCTATTTTTATACTTATTCTTATTTTTATACTTATTTTTATACTTATTTTTTTCTTTATTTTTATACATATTCTTATTTTTATTTTTATACTTATTTTTATACTTATTTTTTATACTTAATCTTATTTTTATACTTATTTTTATACTTATTCTTATTTTTATACTTATTTTTATACTTATTCTTATTTTAATTCTTATTTTTATACTTAATCTTATTTTTATACTTATTTTTATACTTATTCTTATTTTTTTACTTATTTTTATACTTATTTTTATTCTTATTTTTATACTTTTCTTATTTTATACTTATTTTTTATACTTATTCTTATTTTAATTCTTATTTTTATACTTAATCTTATTTTTATACTTATTTTTATACTTATTCTTATTTTTTTACTTATTTTTATACTTATTTTTTATTCTTATTTTTATACTTATTCTTATTTTTATACTTATTTTTATACTTATTCTTATTTTAATTCTTATTTTTATACTTAATCTTATTTTTATACTTATTTTTATACTTATTCTTATTTTTTTACTAATTTTTATTTTTATACTTATTTTTTATTTATTCTTATTTTTATACTTATTCTTATTTAAATTCTTATTTTTATACTTATTTTTTTTTTACTTATTTTTATATTTATTATATATATATATTTTTTTATTTTTATACTTATTTTTATACTTAATCTTATTTTTATACTTATTTTTATACTTATTCTTATTTTTTTTACAAATTTTTTTACTTATTCTTATTTTTATACTTATTTTCATACATATTCTTATTTTTATTTTTATACTTATTTTTACACTTTATTTTTATACTTTTCTTATTTTATACTTATTTTTATACATTCTTATTTTATCTTATTTTTCTTTATTTTTATACATATTCTTATTTTTATTTTTTATTCTTATTTTTATACTTATTCTTATTTTTATACTTATTTTTATATTTATTCTTATTTTAATTCTTATTTTTATACTTAATTTTTTTTTATACTTATTTTTATTTTTATACTTATTCTTATTTTTATACTTATTTTTACACTTATTATTATTTTTATTTTTATACCTATTTTTATACTTATTCTTATTTTTATACTTATTTTTATACTTATTTTTTTCTTTATTTTTTTACATATTCTTATGTTTATTTTTATTCTTATTTTTATACTTATTCTTATTTTTATACTTATTTTTATATTTATTCTTATTTTAATTCTTATTTTTATACTTATTTTTTTCTTTATTTTTATACATATTCTTATTTTTATTTTTATAATTATTTTTATACTTAATCTTATTTTTATACTTATTTTTATACTTATTCTTATTTTTTTACAATTTTTTTTACTTATTCTTATTTTATACTTATTTTTATACATATTCTTATTTTTATTTTTATACTTATTTTTATACTTATTTTTATACTTATTCTTATTTTTATACTTAATTTTATACTTAATCTTATTTTTATACTTATTTTTATACTTATTCTTATTTTTTAAATTTTTTTTTACTTATTCTTATTTTTATACTTATTTTTATGCATATTCTTATTTTTATTTTTATACTTATTTTTACACTTATTATTATTTTTATTTTTATACCTATTTTTATACTTATTCTTATTTTTTTACATTTTTTTTTACTTATTCTTATTTTTATACTTATTTTTATGCATATTCTTATTTTTATTTTTATACTTATTTTTACACTTATTATTATTTTTATTTTTATACCTATTTTTATACTTTTTCTTATTTTTATACTTATTTTTTTCTTTATTTTTATACATATTCTTATTTTATTTTTATTCTTATTTTTATACTTATTCTTATTTTTATACTTATTTTTATACTTATTCTTATTTTAATTCTTATTTTTATACTTAATCTTATTTTTATACTTATTTTTATACTTATTCTTATTTTTATACTTATTTTTATACTTATTCTTATTTTTATACTTATTTTTATATTTATTCTTATTTTAATTCTTATTTTTATACTTATTTTTTTTTATACTTATTTTTATTTTTATACTTATTCTTATTTTTATACTTATTTTTACACTTATTATTATTTTTATTTTTATACCTATTTTTATACTTATTCTTATTTTAATTCTTATTTTTATACTTAATCTTATTTTATACTTATTTTTATACTTATTCTTATTTTTATACTTATTCTTATTTTTTTACAATTTTTTTTACTTATTCTTATTTTTATACATATTTTTATACATATTCTTATTTTTATTTTTATACTTATTTTTATACTTATTCTTATTTTTATACTTATTTTTATACTTATTTTTTTTATACTTATTTTTATTTTTATACTTATTTTTATACTTAATTTTATACTTATTCTTATTTTAATTCTTATTTTTATACTTAATCTTATTTTTATACTTATTTTTATACTTATTCTTATTTTTATACTTATTTTTATACTTATTTTTTTTATACTTATTTTTATTTTTATACTTATTTTTATACTTAATTTTATACTTATTCTTATTTTAATTCTTATTTTTATACTTAATCTTATTTTTATACTTATTTTTATACTTATTCTTATTTTTATACTTATTTTTATACTTATTCTTATTTTTTTACATTTTTTTTTACTTATTCTTATTTTTATACATATTTTTATACATATTCTTATTTTTATTTTTATACTTATTTTTATACTTATTCTTATTTTTATACTTATTTTTATACTTATTTTTTTTATACTTATTTTTATTTTTATACTTATTTTTATACTTAATTTTATACTTATTCTTATTTTTATACTTATTTTTATACTTATTTTTTTTATACTTATTTTTATTTTTATACTTATTTTTATACTTATTTTTAGACTTATTCTTATTTTTTTACAATTTTTTTTACGTATTCTTATTTTTATACTTATTTTTATACATATTCTTATTTTTATTTTTATACTTATTTTTATACTTATTTTTATACTTATTCTTATTTTTATACTTATTTTTATACTTATTCTTATTTTTTTACAATTTTTTTTACTTATTCTTATTTTTATACATATTTTTATACATATTCTTATTTTTATTTTTATACTTATTTTTATACTTATTTTTATACTTATTCTTATTTTTATACTTATTTTTATACTTAATCTTATTTTTATACTTATTTTTACACTTATTATTATTTTTATTTTTATACCTATTTTTATACTTATTCTTATTTTTATACTTATTTTTATACTTATTTTTTTCTTTATTTTTATACATATTCTTATTTTTATTTTTATACTTATTTTTATACTTATTCTTATACTTATTTTTATACTTATTTTTATATATATATTTTTTTTATTTTTATACTTATTTTTATACTTAATCTTATTTTTATACTTATTTTTACACTTATTATTATTTTTATTTTTATACCTATTTTTATACTTATTCTTATTTTAATTCTTATTTTTATACTTAATCTTATTTTTATACTTATTTTTATACTTATTCTTATTTTTATACTTATTTTTATACTTATTCTTATTTTTTTACAATTTTTTTTACTTATTCTTATTTTTATACATATTTTTATACATATTCTTATTTTTATTTTTATACTTATTTTTATACTTATTTTTATACTTATTCTTATTTTTATACTTATTTTTATACTTAATCTTATTTTTATACTTATTTTTACACTTATTATTATTTTTATTTTTATACCTATTTTTATACTTATTCTTATTTTTATACTTATTTTTATACTTATTTTTTTCTTTATTTTTATACATATTCTTATTTTTATTTTTATACTTATTTTTATACTTATTCTTATACTTATTTTTATACTTATTTTTATATATATATTTTTTTTATTTTTATACTTATTTTTATACTTAATCTTATTTTTATACTTATTTTTATACTTATTCTTATTTTTATTCTTATTTTTATACTTATTTTTATTCTTATTTTTATACTTATTCTTATTTTTATACTTATTTTTATACTTATTCTTATTTTTTTACTAATTTTTATTTTTATACTTATTTTTTTATTTATTCTTATTTTTATACTTATTCTTATTTAAATTCTTATTTTTATACTTATTTTTTTTTACTTATTTTTATATTTATTTATATATATATATTTTTTTTATTTTTATACTTATTTTTATACTTAAACTTATTTTTATACTAATTTTTATACTTATTCTTATTTTTTTTACAATTTTTTTTACTTATTCTTATTTTTATACTTATTTTCATACATATTCTTATTTTTATTTTTATACTTATTTTTACACTTATTATTATTTTTATTTTTATACCTATTTTTATACATTTTCTTATTTTTATACTTATTTTTTTTTTTATTTTTATACATATTCTTATTTTTATTTTTATTCTTATTTTTATACTTATTCTTATTTTTATACTTATTTTTATATTTATTCTTATTTTAATTCTTATTTTTATACTTATTTTTTTTTATACTTATTTTTATTTTTATACTTATTCTTATTTTTATACTTATTTTTACACTTATTATTATTTTTATTTTTATACCTATTTTTATACTTATTCTTATTTTAATTCTTATTTTTATACTTAATCTTATTTTTATACTTATTCTTATTTTTATACTTATTTTTATACTTATTCTTATTTTTTTACAATTTTTTTTACTTATTCTTATTTTTATACATATTTTTATACATATTCTTATTTTTATTTTTATACTTATTTTTATACTTATTCTTATTTTTATACTTATTTTTATACTTATTTTTTTTATACTTATTTTTATTTTTATACTTATTTTTATACTTAATTTTATACTTATTCTTATTTTAATTCTTATTTTTATACTTAATCTTATTTTTATACTTATTTTTATACTTATTCTTATTTTTATACTTATTTTTATACTTATTCTTATTTTTTTACAATTTTTTTTACTTATTCTTATTTTTATACATATTTTTATACATATTCTTATTTTTATTTTTATACTTATTTTTATACTTATTCTTATTTTTATACTTATTTTTATACTTATTTTTTTTATACTTATTTTTATTTTTATACTTATTTTTATACTTAATTTTATACTTATTCTTATTTTTATACTTATTTTTTTTATACTTATTTTTATTTTTATACTTATTTTTATACTTATTTTTAGACTTATTCTTATTTTTTTACAATTTTTTTTACGTATTCTTATTTTTATACTTATTTTTATACATATTCTTATTTTTATTTTTATACTTATTTTTATACTTATTTTTATACTTATTCTTATTTTTATACTTATTTTTATACTTATTCTTATTTTTTTACAATTTTTTTTACTTATTCTTATTTTTATACATATTTTTATACATATTCTTATTTTTATTTTTATACTTATTTTTATACTTAATTTTATACTTATTCTTATTTTTATACTTATTTTTTTTATACTTATTTTTATTTTTATACTTATTTTTATACTTATTTTTAGACTTATTCTTATTTTTTTACAATTTTTTTTACGTATTCTTATTTTTATACTTATTTTTATACATATTCTTATTTTTATTTTTATACTTATTTTTATACTTATTTTTATACTTATTCTTATTTTTATACTTATTTTTATACTTATTCTTATTTTTTTACAATTTTTTTTACTTATTCTTATTTTTATACATATTTTTATACATATTCTTATTTTTATTTTTATACTTATTTTTATACTTATTTTTATACTTATTCTTATTTTTATACTTATTTTTATACTTAATCTTATTTTTATACTTATTTTTACACTTATTATTATTTTTATTTTTATACCTATTTTTATACTTATTCTTATTTTTATACTTATTTTTATACTTATTTTTTTCTTTATTTTTATACATATTCTTATTTTTATTTTTATACTTATTTTTATACTTATTCTTATACTTATTTTTATACTTATTTTTATATATATATTTTTTTTATTTTTATACTTATTTTTATACTTAATCTTATTTTTATACTTATTTTTATTCTTATTTTTATTCTTATTTTTATACTTAATCTTATTTTTATACTTATTTTTATACTTATTCTTATTTTTTTACTTATTTTTATACTTATTTTTATTTTTATTTTAATACTTATTCTTATTTTTATACTTATTTTTATACTTATTCTTATTTTTTTACTAATCTTTATTTTTATACTTATTTTTTTATTTATTCTTATTTTTATACTTATTCTTATTTAAATTCTTATTTTTATACTTATTTTTTTTTTACTTATTTTTATATTTATTTATATATATATATTTTTTTTATTTTTATACTTATTTTTATACTTAAACTTATTTTTATACTAATTTTTATACTTATTCTTATTTTTTTTACAAATTTTTTTACTTATTCTTATTTTTATACTTATTTTCATACATATTCTTATTTTTATTTTTATACTTATTTTTACACTTATTATTATTTTTATTTTTATACCTATTTTTATACATTTTCTTATTTTTATACTTATTTTTTTTTTTATTTTTATACATATTCTTATTTTTATTTTTATTCTTATTTTTATACTTATTCTTATTTTAATTCTTATTTTTATACTTAATCTTATTTTTATACTTATTTTTATACTTATTCTTATTTTTATACTTATTTTTATACTTATTCTTATTTTTTTACAATTTTTTTTACTTATTCTTATTTTTATACATATTTTTATACATATTCTTATTTTTATTTTTATACTTATTTTTATACTTATTCTTATTTTTAGACTTATTTTTATACTTATTTTTTTTATACTTATTTTTATTTTTATACTTATTTTTATACTTAATTTTATACTTATTCTTATTTTAATTCTTATTTTTATACTTAATCTTATTTTTATACTTATTTTTATACTTATTCTTATTTTTATACTTATTTTTATATTTATTCTTATTTTAATTCTTATTTTTATACTTATTTTTTTCTTTATTTTTATACATATTCTTTTTTTTATTTTTATAATTATTTTTATACTTATTCTTATTTTTATACTTATTTTTATACTTATTTTTTTTATACTTATTTTTATTTTAATACTTATTTTTATACTTAATTTTGTACTTATTCTTATTTTTTTACAATTTTTTTTACGTATTCTTATTTTTATACTTATTTTTATACATATTCTTATTTTTATTTTTATACTTATTTTTATACTTATTTTTATACTTATTCTTATTTTTATACTTATTTTTATACTTATTTTTTTTATACTTATTTTTATTTTAATACTTATTTTTATACTTAATTTTGTACTTATTCTTATTTTTATACTTATTTTTATACTTATTTTTTTTATACTTATTTTTATTTTTATACTTATTTTTATACTTATTTTTAGACTTATTCTTATTTTTTTACAATTTTTTTTACGTATTCTTATTTTTATACTTATTTTTACACTTATTATTATTTTTATTTTTATACCTATTTTTATACTTATTCTTATTTTTATACTTATTTTTATACTTATTTTTTTCTTTATTTTTATACATATTCTTATTTTTATTTTTATACTTATTTTTATACTTATTCTTATACTTATTTTTATACTTATTTTTATATATATATTTTTTTTATTTTTATACTTATTTTTATACTTAATCTTATTTTTATACTTATTTTTATACTTATTCTTATTTTTATACTTATTTTTATACTTATTCTTATTTTAATTCTTATTTTTATACTTAATCTTATTTTTATACTTATTTTTATACTTATTCTTATTTTTTTACTTATTTTTATACTTATTTTTATTCTTATTTTTATACTTTTTCTTATTTTTATACTTATTTTTATACTTATTCTTATTTTAATTCTTATTTTTATACTTAATCTTATTTTTATACTTATTTTTATACTTATTCTTATTTTTATACTTATTTTTATACTTATTCTTATTTTTTTACAATTTTTTTTACTTATTCTTATTTTTATACATATTTTTATACATATTCTTATTTTTATTTTTATACTTATTTTTATACTTATTTTTATACTTATTCTTATTTTTATACTTATTTTTATACTTAATCTTATTTTTATACTTATTTTTACACTTATTATTATTTTTATTTTTATACCTATTTTTATACTTATTCTTATTTTAATTCTTATTTTTATACTTAATCTTATTTTTATACTTATTTTTATACTTATTCTTATTTTTATACTTATTTTTATACTTATTCTTATTTTTTTACAATTTTTTTTACTTATTCTTATTTTTATACATATTTTTATACATATTCTTATTTTTATTTTTATACTTATTTTTATACTTATTTTTATACTTATTCTTATTTTTATACTTATTTTTATACTTAATCTTATTTTTATACTTATTTTTACACTTATTATTATTTTTATTTTTATACCTATTTTTATACTTATTCTTATTTTTATACTTATTTTTATACTTATTTTTTTCTTTATTTTTATACATATTCTTATTTTTATTTTTATACTTATTTTTATACTTATTCTTATACTTATTTTTATACTTATTTTTATATATATATTTTTTTTATTTTTATACTTATTTTTATACTTAATCTTATTTTTATACTTATTTTTATACTTATTCTTATTTTTATTCTTATTTTTATACTTATTTTTATTCTTATTTTTATACTTATTCTTATTTTTATACTTATTTTTATACTTATTCTTATTTTTTTACTAATTTTTATTTTTATACTTATTTTTTTATTTATTCTTATTTTTATACTTATTCTTATTTAAATTCTTATTTTTATACTTATTTTTTTTTACTTATTTTTATATTTATTTATATATATATATTTTTTTTATTTTTATACTTATTTTTATACTTAAACTTATTTTTATACTAATTTTTATACTTATTCTTATTTTTTTTACAATTTTTTTTACTTATTCTTATTTTTATACTTATTTTCATACATATTCTTATTTTTATTTTTATACTTATTTTTACACTTATTATTATTTTTATTTTTATACCTATTTTTATACATTTTCTTATTTTTATACTTATTTTTTTTTTTATTTTTATACATATTCTTATTTTTATTTTTATTCTTATTTTTATACTTATTCTTATTTTTATACTTATTTTTATATTTATTCTTATTTTAATTCTTATTTTTATACTTATTTTTTTTTATACTTATTTTTATTTTTATACTTATTCTTATTTTTATACTTATTTTTACACTTATTATTATTTTTATTTTTATACCTATTTTTATACTTATTCTTATTTTAATTCTTATTTTTATACTTAATCTTATTTTTATACTTATTCTTATTTTTATACTTATTTTTATACTTATTCTTATTTTTTTACAATTTTTTTTACTTATTCTTATTTTTATACATATTTTTATACATATTCTTATTTTTATTTTTATACTTATTTTTATACTTATTCTTATTTTTATACTTATTTTTATACTTATTTTTTTTATACTTATTTTTATTTTTATACTTATTTTTATACTTAATTTTATACTTATTCTTATTTTAATTCTTATTTTTATACTTAATCTTATTTTTATACTTATTTTTATACTTATTCTTATTTTTATACTTATTTTTATACTTATTCTTATTTTTTTACAATTTTTTTTACTTATTCTTATTTTTATACATATTTTTATACATATTCTTATTTTTATTTTTATACTTATTTTTATACTTATTCTTATTTTTATACTTATTTTTATACTTATTTTTTTTATACTTATTTTTATTTTTATACTTATTTTTATACTTAATTTTATACTTATTCTTATTTTTATACTTATTTTTTTTATACTTATTTTTATTTTTATACTTATTTTTATACTTATTTTTAGACTTATTCTTATTTTTTTACAATTTTTTTTACGTATTCTTATTTTTATACTTATTTTTATACATATTCTTATTTTTATTTTTATACTTATTTTTATACTTATTTTTATACTTATTCTTATTTTTATACTTATTTTTATACTTATTCTTATTTTTTTACAATTTTTTTTACTTATTCTTATTTTTATACATATTTTTATACATATTCTTATTTTTATTTTTATACTTATTTTTATACTTAATTTTATACTTATTCTTATTTTTATACTTATTTTTTTTATACTTATTTTTATTTTTATACTTATTTTTATACTTATTTTTAGACTTATTCTTATTTTTTTACAATTTTTTTTACGTATTCTTATTTTTATACTTATTTTTATACATATTCTTATTTTTATTTTTATACTTATTTTTATACTTATTTTTATACTTATTCTTATTTTTATACTTATTTTTATACTTATTCTTATTTTTTTACAATTTTTTTTACTTATTCTTATTTTTATACATATTTTTATACATATTCTTATTTTTATTTTTATACTTATTTTTATACTTATTTTTATACTTATTCTTATTTTTATACTTATTTTTATACTTAATCTTATTTTTATACTTATTTTTACACTTATTATTATTTTTATTTTTATACCTATTTTTATACTTATTCTTATTTTTATACTTATTTTTATACTTATTTTTTTCTTTATTTTTATACATATTCTTATTTTTATTTTTATACTTATTTTTATACTTATTCTTATACTTATTTTTATACTTATTTTTATATATATATTTTTTTTATTTTTATACTTATTTTTATACTTAATCTTATTTTTATACTTATTTTTATTCTTATTTTTATTCTTATTTTTATACTTAATCTTATTTTTATACTTATTTTTATACTTATTCTTATTTTTTTACTTATTTTTATACTTATTTTTATTTTTATTTTAATACTTATTCTTATTTTTATACTTATTTTTATACTTATTCTTATTTTTTTACTAATCTTTATTTTTATACTTATTTTTTTATTTATTCTTATTTTTATACTTATTCTTATTTAAATTCTTATTTTTATACTTATTTTTTTTTTACTTATTTTTATATTTATTTATATATATATATTTTTTTTATTTTTATACTTATTTTTATACTTAAACTTATTTTTATACTAATTTTTATACTTATTCTTATTTTTTTTACAAATTTTTTTACTTATTCTTATTTTTATACTTATTTTCATACATATTCTTATTTTTATTTTTATACTTATTTTTACACTTATTATTATTTTTATTTTTATACCTATTTTTATACATTTTCTTATTTTTATACTTATTTTTTTTTTTATTTTTATACATATTCTTATTTTTATTTTTATTCTTATTTTTATACTTATTCTTATTTTAATTCTTATTTTTATACTTAATCTTATTTTTATACTTATTTTTATACTTATTCTTATTTTTATACTTATTTTTATACTTATTCTTATTTTTTTACAATTTTTTTTACTTATTCTTATTTTTATACATATTTTTATACATATTCTTATTTTTATTTTTATACTTATTTTTATACTTATTCTTATTTTTAGACTTATTTTTATACTTATTTTTTTTATACTTATTTTTATTTTTATACTTATTTTTATACTTAATTTTATACTTATTCTTATTTTAATTCTTATTTTTATACTTAATCTTATTTTTATACTTATTTTTATACTTATTCTTATTTTTATACTTATTTTTATATTTATTCTTATTTTAATTCTTATTTTTATACTTATTTTTTTCTTTATTTTTATACATATTCTTTTTTTTATTTTTATAATTATTTTTATACTTATTCTTATTTTTATACTTATTTTTATACTTATTTTTTTTATACTTATTTTTATTTTAATACTTATTTTTATACTTAATTTTGTACTTATTCTTATTTTTTTACAATTTTTTTTACGTATTCTTATTTTTATACTTATTTTTATACATATTCTTATTTTTATTTTTATACTTATTTTTATACTTATTTTTATACTTATTCTTATTTTTATACTTATTTTTATACTTATTTTTTTTATACTTATTTTTATTTTAATACTTATTTTTATACTTAATTTTGTACTTATTCTTATTTTTATACTTATTTTTATACTTATTTTTTTTATACTTATTTTTATTTTTATACTTATTTTTATACTTATTTTTAGACTTATTCTTATTTTTTTACAATTTTTTTTACGTATTCTTATTTTTATACTTATTTTTACACTTATTATTATTTTTATTTTTATACCTATTTTTATACTTATTCTTATTTTTATACTTATTTTTATACTTATTTTTTTCTTTATTTTTATACATATTCTTATTTTTATTTTTATACTTATTTTTATACTTATTCTTATACTTATTTTTATACTTATTTTTATATATATATTTTTTTTATTTTTATACTTATTTTTATACTTAATCTTATTTTTATACTTATTTTTATACTTATTCTTATTTTTATACTTATTTTTATACTTATTCTTATTTTAATTCTTATTTTTATACTTAATCTTATTTTTATACTTATTTTTATACTTATTCTTATTTTTTTACTTATTTTTATACTTATTTTTATTCTTATTTTTATACTTTTTCTTATTTTTATACTTATTTTTATACTTATTCTTATTTTAATTCTTATTTTTATACTTAATCTTATTTTTATACTTATTTTTATACTTATTCTTATTTTTTTACTTATTTTTATACTTATTTTTATTCTTATTTTTATACTTATTCTTATTTTTATACTTATTTTTATACTTATTCTTATTTTAATTCTTATTTTTATACTTAATCTTATTTTTATACTTATTTTTATACTTATTCTTATTTTTTTACTAATTTTTATTTTTATACTTATTTTTTTATTTATTCTTATTTTTATACTTATTCTTATTTAAATTCTTATTTTTATACTTATTTTTTTTTTACTTATTTTTATATTTATTTATATATATATATTTTTTTTATTTTTATACTTATTTTTATACTTAATCTTATTTTTATACTTATTTTTATACTTATTCTTATTTTTTTTACAAATTTTTTTACTTATTCTTATTTTTATACTTATTTTCATACATATTCTTATTTTTATTTTTATACTTATTTTTACACTTATTATTATTTTTATTTTTATACCTATTTTTATACATTTTCTTATTTTTATACTTATTTTTATACTTATTTTTTTCTTTATTTTTTTACATATTCTTATGTTTATTTTTATTCTTATTTTTATACTTATTCTTATTTTTATACTTATTTTTATATTTATTCTTATTTTAATTCTTATTTTTATACTTATTTTTTTCTTATTTTTATACATATTCTTATTTTTATTTTTATAATTATTTTTATACTTATTCTTATTTTTATACTTATTTTTATACTTATTTTTTTTATACTTATTTTTATTTTTATACTTATTTTTATACTTATTTTTATACTTAATCTTATTTTTATACTTATTTTTACACTTATTATTATTTTTATTTTTATACCTATTTTTATACTTATTCTTATTTTTATACTTATTTTTATACTTATTTTTTTCTTTATTTTTATACATATTCTTATTTTTATTTTTATACTTATTTTTATACTTATTCTTATACTTATTTTTATACTTATTTTTATATATATATTTTTTTTATTTTTATACTTATTTTTATACTTAATCTTATTTTTATACTTATTTTTATACTTATTCTTATTTTTATACTTATTTTTATACTTATTCTTATTTTTTTACAATTTTTTTTACTTATTCTTATTTTTATACATATTTTTATACATATTCTTATTTTTATTTTTATACTTATTTTTATACTTATTCTTATTTTTATACTTATTTTTATACTTATTTTTAGACTTATTCTTATTTTTTTACAATTTTTTTACGTATTCTTATTTTTATACTTATTTTTATACATATTCTTATTTTTATTTTTATACTTATTTTTATACTTATTCTTATTTTAATTCTTATTTTTATACTTATTCTTATTTTTATACTTATTTTTATACTTATTCTTATTTTTTTACAATTTTTTTTACTTATTCTTATTTTTATACTTATTTTTATACTTATTTTTATACTTATTCTTATTTTTATACTTATTTTTATACTTAATCTTATTTTTATACTTATTTTTACACTTATTATTATTTTTATTTTTATACCTATTTTTATACTTATTCTTATTTTTATACTTATTTTTATACTTATTTTTTTCTTTATTTTTATACATATTCTTATTTTTATTTTTATACTTATTTTTATACTTATTCTTATACTTATTTTTATACTTATTTTTATATATATATTTTTTTTATTTTTATACTTATTTTTATACTTAATCTTATTTTTATACTTATTTTTATACTTATTCTTATTTTTATTCTTATTTTTATACTTAATCTTATTTTTATACTTATTTTTATACTTATTCTTATTTTTTTACTTATTTTTATACTTATTTTTATTCTTATTTTTATACTTATTCTTATTTTTATACTTATTTTTATACTTATTCTTATTTTTTTTACTAATTTTTATTTTTATACTTATTTTTTTATTTATTCTTATTTTTATACTTATTCTTATTTAAATTCTTATTTTTATACTTATTTTTTTTTTACTTATTTTTATATTTATTTATATATATATATTTTTTTTATTTTTATACTTATTTTTATACTTAAACTTATTTTTATACTAATTTTTATACTTATTCTTATTTTTTTTACAAATTTTTTTACTTATTCTTATTTTTATACTTATTTTCATACATATTCTTATTTTTATTTTTATACTTATTTTTACACTTATTATTATTTTTATTTTTATACCTATTTTTATACATTTTCTTATTTTTATACTTATTTTTTTTTTTATTTTTATACATATTCTTATTTTTATTTTTATTCTTATTTTTATACTTATTCTTATTTTAATTCTTATTTTTATACTTAATCTTATTTTTATACTTATTTTTATACTTATTCTTATTTTTATACTTATTTTTATACTTATTCTTATTTTTTTACAATTTTTTTTACTTATTCTTATTTTTATACATATTTTTATACATATTCTTATTTTTATTTTTATACTTATTTTTATACTTATTCTTATTTTTATACTTATTTTTATACTTATTTTTTTTATACTTATTTTTATTTTTATACTTATTTTTATACTTAATTTTATACTTATTCTTATTTTAATTCTTATTTTTATACTTAATCTTATTTTTATACTTATTTTTATACTTATTCTTATTTTTATACTTATTTTTATATTTATTCTTATTTTAATTCTTATTTTTATACTTATTTTTTTCTTTATTTTTATACATATTCTTATTTTTATTTTTATAATTATTTTTATACTTATTCTTATTTTTATACTTATTTTTATACTTATTTTTTTTATACTTATTTTTATTTTAATACTTATTTTTATACTTAATTTTGTACTTATTCTTATTTTTATACTTATTTTTATACTTATTTTTTTTATACTTATTTTTATTTTTATACTTATTTTTATACTTATTTTTAGACTTATTCTTATTTTTTTACAATTTTTTTTACGTATTCTTATTTTTATACATTTTTATACTTATTTTTATACATATTCTTATTTTATTTTTATACTTATTTTTATACTTATTTTTTATACTTATTCTTATTTTTATACTTATTTTTATACTTAGTTTTTTTATACTTATTTTTATTTAATACTTATTTTTATACTTAATTTTGTACTTATTTTTATTTTTATACTTATTTTTATACTTATTTTTAGACTTATTCTTATTTTTTTACAATTTTTTTTACGTATTCTTATTTTTATACTTATTTTTATACATATTCTTATTTTTATTTTTATACTTATTTTTATACTTATTTTTATACTTATTCTTATTTTTATACTTATTTTTATACTTATTTTTTTTATACTTATTTTTATTTTAATACTTATTTTTATACTTAATTTTGTACTTATTCTTATTTTTATACTTATTTTATACTTATTTTTTTTATACTTATTTTTATTTTTATACTTATTTTTATACTTATTTTTAGACTTATTCTTATTTTTTTACAATTTTTTTTACGTATTCTTATTTTTATACTTATTTTTATACATATTCTTATTTTTATTTTTATACTTATTTTTATACTTATTTTTATACTTATTCTTATTTTTATACTTATTTTTATACTTAATCTTATTTTTATACTTATTTTTACACTTATTATTATTTTTATTTTTATACCTATTTTTATACTTATTCTTATTTTTATACTTATTTTTATACTTATTTTTTTCTTTATTTTTTATACATATTCTTATTTTTATTTTTATACTTATTTTTATACTTATTCTTATACTTATTTTTATACTTATTTTTATATATATTTTTTTTATTTTTATACTTATTTTTATACTTATTCTTATTTTAATTCTTATTTTTATACTTAATCTTATTTTTATACTTATTTTTATACTTATTCTTATTTTTTTACTTATTTTTATACTTATTTTTATTCTTATTTTTATACTTATTCTTATTTTATACTTATTTTTATACTTATTCTTATTTTAATTCTTATTTTTATACTTAATCTTATTTTTATACTTATTTTTATACTTATTCTTATTTTTTTACTTATTTTTATACTTATTTTTATTCTTATTTTTATACTTTTTCTTATTTTTATACTTATTTTTATACTTATTCTTATTTTAATTCTTATTTTTATACTTAATCTTATTTTTATACTTATTTTTATACTTATTCTTATTTTTTTACTTATTTTTATACTTATTTTTATTCTTATTTTTATACTTATTCTTATTTTTATACTTATTTTTATACTTATTCTTATTTTAATTCTTATTTTTATACTTAATCTTATTTTTATACTTATTTTTATACTTATTCTTATTTTTTTACTAATTTTTATTTTTATACTTATTTTTTTATTTATTCTTATTTTTATACTTATTCTTATTTAAATTCTTATTTTTATACTTATTTTTTTTTTACTTATTTTTATATTTATTTATATATATATATTTTTTTTATTTTTATACTTATTTTTATACTTAATCTTATTTTTATACTTATTTTTATACTTATTCTTATTTTTTTTACAAATTTTTTACTTATTCTTATTTTATACTTATTTTCATACATATTCTTATTTTATTTTTATACTTATTTTTACACTTATTATTATTTTTATTTTTATACCTATTTTTATACATTTTCTTATTTTTATACTTATTTTTATACTTATTTTTTTCTTTATTTTTTTACATATTCTTATGTTTATTTTTATTCTTATTTTTATACTTATTCTTATTTTTATACTTATTTTTATATTTATTCTTATTTTAATTCTTATTTTTATACTTATTTTTTTCTTATTTTTATACATATTCTTATTTTTATTTTTATAATTATTTTTATACTTATTCTTATTTTTATACTTATTTTTTATACTTATTTTTTTTATACTTATTTTTATTTTTATACTTATTTTTATACTTATTTTTAGACTTATTCTTATTTTTTACAATTTTTTTTACGTATTCTTATTTTTATACTTATTTTTATACATATTCTTATTTTTATTTTTATACTTATTTTTATACTTATTTTTATACTTAATCTTATTTTTATACTTATTTTTACACTTATTATTATTTTTATTTTTATACCTATTTTTATACTTATTCTTATTTTTATACTTATTTTTATACTTATTTTTTTCTTTATTTTTATACATATTCTTATTTTTATTTTTATACTTATTTTTATACTTATTCTTATACTTATTTTTATACTTATTTTATATATATATTTTTTTTATTTTTATACTTATTTTTATACTTAATCTTATTTTTATACTTATTTTTATACTTATTCTTATTTTTATACTTATTTTTATACTTATTCTTATTTTTTTTACAATTTTTTTTTACTTATTCTTATTTTTATACATATTTTTATACATATTCTTATTTTTATTTTTATACTTATTTTTATACTTATTCTTATTTTATACTTATTTTTATACTTATTTTTAGACTTATTCTTATTTTTTTACAATTTTTTTACGTATTCTTATTTTTATACTTATTTTTATACATATTCTTATTTTTATTTTTATACTTATTTTTATACTTATTCTTATTTTTTTACAATTTTTTTTACTTATTCTTATTTTTATACTTATTTTTATACTTATTTTTATACTTATTCTTATTTTTATACTTATTTTTATACTTAATCTTATTTTTATACTTATTTTTACACTTATTATTATTTTTATTTTTATACCTATTTTTATACTTATTCTTATTTTTATACTTATTTTTATGACTTATTTTTTTCTTTATTTTTATACATATTCTTATTTTTATTTTTATACTTATTTTTATACTTATTCTTATACTTATTTTTATACTTATTTTTATATATATATTTTTTTTATTTTTATACTTATTTTTATACTTAATCTTATTTTTATACTTATTTTTATACTTATTCTTATTTTTATTCTTATTTTTATACTTAATCTTATTTTTATACTTATTTTTATACTTATTCTTATTTTTTTACTTATTTTTATACTTATTTTTATTCTTATTTTTATACTTATTCTTATTTTTATACTTATTTTTATACTTATTCTTATTTTTTTTACTAATTTTTATTTTTATACTTATTTTTTTATTTATTCTTATTTTTATACTTATTCTTATTTAAATTCTTATTTTTATACTTATTTTTTTTTTACTTATTTTTATATTTATTTATATATATATATTTTTTTTATTTTTATACTTATTTTTATACTTAAACTTATTTTTATACTAATTTTTATACTTATTCTTATTTTTTTTACAAATTTTTTTACTTATTCTTATTTTTATACTTATTTTCATACATATTCTTATTTTTATTTTTATACTTATTTTTACACTTATTATTATTTTTATTTTTATACCTATTTTTATACATTTTCTTATTTTTATACTTATTTTTTTTTTTATTTTTATACATATTCTTATTTTTATTTTTATTCTTATTTTTATACTTATTCTTATTTTAATTCTTATTTTTATACTTAATCTTATTTTTATACTTATTTTATACTTATTCTTATTTTTATACTTATTTTTATACTTATTCTTATTTTTTTACAATTTTTTTTACTTATTCTTATTTTTATACATATTTTTATACATATTCTTATTTTTATTTTTATACTTATTTTTATACTTATTCTTATTTTTATACTTATTTTTATACTTATTTTTTTTATACTTATTTTTATTTTTATACTTATTTTTATACTTAATTTTATACTTATTCTTATTTTAATTCTTATTTTTATACTTAATCTTATTTTTATACTTATTTTTATACTTATTCTTATTTTTATACTTATTTTATTCTTATTTTAATTCTTATTTTTATACTTATTTTTTTCTTTATTTTTATACATATTCTTATTTTTATTTTTATAATTATTTTTATACTTATTCTTATTTTTATACTTATTTTTATACTTATTTTTTTTATACTTATTTTTATTTTAATACTTATTTTTATACTTAATTTTGTACTTATTCTTATTTTTATACTTATTTTTATACTTATTTTTTTTATACTTATTTTTATTTTTATACTTATTTTTATACTTATTTTTAGACTTATTCTTATTTTTTTACAATTTTTTTTTACGTATTCTTATTTTTATACTTATTTTTATACATATTCTTATTTTTATTTTTATACTTATTTTTATACTTATTTTTATACTTATTCTTATTTTTATACTTATTTTTATACTTATTTTTTTTATACTTATTTTTATTTTAATACTTATTTTTATACTTAATTTTGTACTTATTTTTATTTTTATACTTATTTTTATACTTATTTTTAGACTTATTCTTATTTTTTTACAATTTTTTTTACGTATTCTTATTTTTATACTTATTTTTATACATATTCTTATTTTTATTTTTATACTTATTTTTATACTTATTTTTATACTTATTCTTATTTTTATACTTATTTTTATACTTATTTTTTTTATACTTATTTTTATTTTAATACTTATTTTTATACTTAATTTTGTACTTATTCTTATTTTTATACTTATTTTTATACTTATTTTTTTTATACTTATTTTTATTTTTATACTTATTTTTATACTTATTTTTAGACTTATTCTTATTTTTTTACAATTTTTTTTACGTATTCTTATTTTTATACTTATTTTTATACATATTCTTATTTTTATTTTTATACTTATTTTTATACTTATTTTTATACTTATTCTTATTTTTATACTTATTTTTATACTTAATCTTATTTTTATACTTATTTTTACACTTATTATTATTTTTATTTTTATACCTATTTTTATACTTATTCTTATTTTTATACTTATTTTTATACTTATTTTTTTCTTTATTTTTATACATATTCTTATTTTTATTTTTATACTTATTTTTATACTTATTCTTATACTTATTTTTATACTTATTTTTATATATATATTTTTTTTATTTTTATACTTATTTTTATACTTATTCTTATTTTAATTCTTATTTTTATACTTAATCTTATTTTTATACTTATTTTTATACTTATTCTTATTTTTTTACTTATTTTTATACTTATTTTTATTCTTATTTTTATACTTATTCTTATTTTTATACTTATTTTTATACTTATTCTTATTTTAATTCTTATTTTTATACTTAATCTTATTTTTATACTTATTTTTATACTTATTCTTATTTTTTTACTTATTTTTATACTTATTTTTATTCTTATTTTTATACTTATTCTTATTTATATACTTATTTTTATACTTATTCTTATTTTTTTTACTAATTTTTATTTTTATACTTATTTTTTTATTTATTCTTATTTTTATACTTATTCTTATTTAAATTCTTATTTTTATACTTATTTTTTTTTTACTTATTTTTATATTTATTTATATATATATATTTTTTTTATTTTTATACTTATTTTTATACTTATTATTATTTTTATTTTTATACCTATTTTTATACATTTTCTTATTTTTATACTTATTTTTTTTTTATTTTTATACATATTCTTATTTTTATTTTTATACTTATTTTTACACTTATTATTATTTTTATTTTTATACCTATTTTTATACATTTTCTTATTTTTATACTTATTTTTTTTTTTATTTTTATACATATTCTTATTTTTATTTTTATTCTTATTTTTATACTTATTCTTATTTTTATACTTATTTTTATATTTATTCTTATTTTAATTCTTATTTTTATACTTATTTTTTTTTATACTTATTTTTATTTTTATACTTATTCTTATTTTTATACTTATTTTTACACTTATTATTATTTTTATTTTTATACCTATTTTTATACTTATTCTTATTTTTATACTTATTTTTATACTTATTCTTATTTTAATTCTTATTTTTATACTTAATCTTATTTTTATACTTATTTTTATACTTATTCTTATTTTGTTACTTATTTTTATACTTATTTTTATTCTTATTTTTATACTTATTCTTATTTTTATACTTATTTTTATACTTATTCTTATTTTTTTACTAATTTTTATTTTTATACTTATTTTTTTATTTATTCTTATTTTTATACTTATTCTTATTTAAATTCTTATTTTTATACTTATTTTTTTTTTACTTATTTTTATATTTATTTATATATATATATTTTGTTTATTTTTATACTTATTTTTATACTTAATCTTATTTTTATACTTATTTTTATACTTATTCTTATTTTTTTTACAAATTTTTTTACTTATTCTTATTTTTATACTTATTTTCATACATATTCTTATTTTTATTTTTATACTTATTTTTACACTTATTATTATTTTTATTTTTATACCTATTTTTATACATTTTCTTATTTTTATACTTATTTTTTTCTTTATTTTTATACATATTCTTATTTTTATTTTTATTCTTATTTTTATACTTATTCTTTTTTTTATACTTATTTTTATATTTATTCTTATTTTAATTCTTATTTTTATACTTATTTTTTTTTTATACTTATTTTTATTTTTATACTTATTCTTATTTTTATACTTATTTTTACACTTATTATTATTTTTATTTTTATACCTATTTTTATACTTATTCTTATTTTTATACTTATTTTTATACTTATTTTTTTCTTTATTTTTTTACATATTCTTATGTTTATTTTTATTCTTATTTTTATACTTATTCTTATTTTTATACTTATTTTTATATTTATTCTTATTTTAATTCTTATTTTTATACTTATTTTTTTCTTTATTTTTATACATATTCTTATTTTTATTTTTATAATTATTTTTATACTTATTCTTATTTTTATACTTATTTTTATACTTATTTTTTTTATACTTATTTTTATTTTTATACTTATTTTTATACTTAATTTTATACTTATTCTTATTTTTATACTTATTTTTATACTTATTTTTTTTATACTTATTTTTATTTTTATACTTATTTTTATACTTATTTTTAGACTTATTCTTATTTTTTTACAATTTTTTTTACGTATTCTTATTTTTATACTTATTTTTATACATATTCTTATTTTTATTTTTATACTTATTTTTATACTTATTTTTATACTTATTCTTATTTTTATACTTATTTTTATACTTATTCTTATTTTTTTACAATTTTTTTTACTTATTCTTATTTTTATACATATTTTTATACATATTCTTATTTTTATTTTTATACTTATTTTTATACTTATTTTTATACTTATTCTTATTTTTATACTTATTTTTATACTTAATCTTATTTTTATACTTATTTTTACACTTATTATTATTTTTATTTTTATACCTATTTTTATACTTATTCTTATTTTTATACTTATTTTTATACTTATTTTTTTCTTTATTTTTATACATATTCTTATATTTATTTTTATACTTATTTTTATACTTATTCTTATACTTATTTTTATACTTATTTTTATATATATTTTTTTTTATTTTTATACTTATTTTTATACTTAATCTTATTTTTATACTTATTTTTATACTTATTCTTATTTTTATTCTTATTTTTATACTTAATCTTATTTTTATACTTATTTTTATACTTATTCTTATTTTTTTACTTATTTTTATACTTATTTTTATTCTTATTTTTATACTTATTCTTATTTTTATACTTATTTTTATACTTATTCTTATTTTTTTACTAATTTTTATTTTTATACTTATTTTTTTATTTATTCTTATTTTTATACTTATTCTTATTTAAATTCTTATTTTTATACTTATTTTTTTTTACTTATTTTTATATTTATTTATATATATATATTTTTTTTATTTTTATACTTATTTTTATACTTAAACTTATTTTTATACTTATTTTTATACTTATTCTTATTTTTTTTACAAATTTTTTTACTTATTCTTATTTTTATACTTATTTTCATACATATTCTTATTTTTATTTTTATACTTATTTTTACACTTATTATTATTTTTATTTTTATACCTATTTTTATACATTTTCTTATTTTTATACTTATTTTTTTTTTTATTTTTATACATATTCTTATTTTTATTTTTATTCTTATTTTTATACTTATTCTTATTTTTATATTTATTTTTATATTTATTCTTATTTTAATTCTTATTTTTATACTTATTTTTTTTATACTTATTTTTATTTTTATACTTATTCTTATTTTTATACTTATTTTTATACTTATTCTTATTTTTATACTTATTTTTATACTTATTCTTATTTTTTTACAATTTTTTTTACTTATTCTTATTTTTATACATATTTTTATACATATTCTTATTTTTATTTTTATACTTATTTTTATACTTATTTTTATACTTATTCTTATTTTTATACCTATTTTTATACTTATTCTTATTTTTATACTTATTTTTATACTTATTTTTTTCTTTATTTTTATACATATTCTTATTTTTATTTTTATACTTATTTTTATACTTATTCTTATACTTATTTTTATACTTATTTTTATATATATATTTTTTTTATTTTTATACTTTTTTTTATACTTAATCTTATTTTTATACTTATTTTTATACTTATTCTTATTTTTATTCTTATTTTTATACTTAATCTTATTTTTATACTTATTTTTATACTTATTCTTATTTTTTTACTTATTTTTATACTTATTTTTATTCTTATTTTTATACTTATTCTTATTTTTATACTTATTTTTATACTTATTCTTATTTTTTTACTAATTTTTATTTTTATACTTATTTTTTTATTTATTCTTATTTTTATACTTATTCTTATTTAAATTCTTATTTTTATACTTATTTTTTTTTACTTATTTTTATATTTATTTATATATATATATTTTTTTTATTTTTATACTTATTTTTATACTTAAACTTATTTTTATACTTATTTTTATACTTATTCTTATTTTTTTTACAAATTTTTTTACTTATTCTTATTTTTATACTTATTTTCATACATATTCTTATTTTTATTTTTATACTTATTTTTACACTTATTATTATTTTTATTTTTATACCTATTTTTATACATTTTCTTATTTTTATACTTATTTTTTTTTTTATTTTTATACATATTCTTATTTTTATTTTTATTCTTATTTTTATACTTATTTTTACACTTATTATTATTTTAATTCTTATTTTTATACTTAATCTTATTTTTATACTTATTTTTATACTTATTCTTATTTTTATACTTATTTTTATACTTATTCTTATTTTTTTACAATTTTTTTTACTTATTCTTATTTTTATACATATTTTTATACATATTCTTATTTTTATTTTTATACTTATTTTTATACTTATTTTTATACTTATTCTTATTTTTATACTTATTTTTATACTTAATCTTATTTTTATACTTATTTTTACACTTATTATTTTTATTTTTATACCTATTTTTATACTTATTCTTATTTTTATACTTATTTTTATACTTATTTTTTTCTTTATTTTTATACATATTCTTATTTTTATTTTTATACTTATTTTTATACTTATTCTTATACTTATTTTTATACTTATTTTTATATATATATTTTTTTTATTTTTATACTTATTTTTATACTTAATCTTATTTTTATACTTATTTTTATACTTATTCTTATTTTTATTCTTATTTTTATACTTAATCTTATTTTTATACTTATTTTTATACTTATTCTTATTTTTTTACTTATTTTTATACTTATTTTTATTCTTATTTTTATACTTATTCTTATTTTTATACTTATTTTTATACTTATTCTTATTTTTATACTTATTCTTATTTAAATTCTTATTTTTATACTTATTTTTTTTTTACTTATTTTTATATTTATTTATATATATATATTTTTTTTATTTTTATACTTATTTTTATACTTAAACTTATTTTTATACTAATTTTTATACTTATTCTTATTTTTTTTACAAATTTTTTTACTTATTCTTATTTTTATACTTATTTTCATACATATTCTTATTTTTATTTTTATACTTATTTTTACACTTATTATTATTTTTATTTTTATACCTATTTTTATACATTTTCTTATTTTTATACTTATTTTTTTTTTATTTTTATACATATTCTTATTTTTATTTTTATTCTTATTTTTATACTTATTCTTATTTTTATACTTATTTTTATATTTATTCTTATTTTAATTCTTATTTTTATACTTATTTTTTTTTATACTTATTTTTATTTTTATACTTATTCTTATTTTTATACTTATTTTTACACTTATTATTATTTTTATTTTTATACCTATTTTTATACTTATTCTTATTTTAATTCTTATTTTTATACTTAATCTTATTTTTATACTTATTTTTATACTTATTCTTATTTTTATACTTATTTTTATACTTATTCTTATTTTTTTACAATTTTTTTACTTATTCTTATTTTTATACATATTTTTATACATATTCTTATTTTTATTTTTATACTTATTTTTATACTTATTCTTATTTTTATACTTATTTTTATACTTATTTTTTTTTATACTTATTTTTATTTTTATACTTATTTTTATACTTAATTTTATACTTATTCTTATTTTAATTCTTATTTTTATACTTAATCTTATTTTTATACTTATTTTTATACTTATTCTTATTTTTTTACAATTTTTTTTACTTATTCTTATTTTTATACATATTTTTATACATATTCTTATTTTTATTTTTATACTTATTTTTATACTTATTCTTATTTTTATACTTATTTTTATACTTATTTTTTTATACTTATTTTTATTTTTATACTTATTTTTATACTTAATTTTATACTTATTCTTATTTTTATACTTATTTTTATACTTATTTTTTTTATACTTATTTTTATTTTTATACTTATTCTTATTTTTATACTTATTTTTACACTTATTATTATTTTTATTTTTATACCTATTTTTATACTTATTCTGATTTTTATACTTATTTTTATACTTATTCTTATTTTAATTCTTATTTTTATACTTAATCTTATTTTTATACTTATTTTTATACGTATTCTTATTTTTATACTTATTTTTATACTTATTCTTATTTTTATACTTATTTTTATACTTATTCTTATTTTTTTACAATTTTTTTTACTTATTCTTATTTTTATACATATTTTTATACATATTCTTATTTTTATTTTTATACTTATTTTTATACTTATTTTTATACTTATTCTTTTTTTTATACTTATTTTTATACTTAATCTTATTTTTATACTTATTTTTACACTTATTATTATTTTTATACCTATTTTTATACTTATTCTTATTTTTATACTTATTTTTATACTTATTTTTTTCTTTATTTTTATACATATTCTTATTTTTATTTTTATACTTATTTTTATACTTATTCTTATACTTATTTTTATACTTATTTTTATATATATATTTTTTTTATTTTTATACTTATTTTTATACTTAATCTTATTTTTATACTTATTTTTATACTTATTCTTATTTTTATTCTTATTTTTATACTTAATCTTATTTTTATACTTATTTTTATACTTATTCTTATTTTTTTACTTATTTTTATACTTATTTTTATTCTTATTTTTATACTTATTCTTATTTTTATACTTATTTTTATACTTATTCTTATTTTTTTACTAATTTTTATTTTTATACTTATTTTTTTATTTATTCTTATTTTTATACTTATTCTTATTTAAATTCTTATTTTTATACTTATTTTTTTTTTACTTATTTTTATATTTATTTATATATATATATTTTTTTTATTTTTATACTTATTTTTATACTTAAACTTATTTTTATACTAATTTTTATACTTATTCTTATTTTTTTTACAAATTTTTTTACTTATTCTTATTTATATTATTTTTATATTTATTTATATATATATATTTTTTTTATTTTTATACTTATTTTTATACTTCTTATTTTTATACTAATTTTTATTTTTATACTTATTCTTATTTTAATTCTTATTTTTATACTTATTTTATACTTATTTTCATACTTATTTTTATACTTATTTTTATTTTTATACTTATTTTTATACATATTCTTATTTTTATGCCTATTTTTATACTTATTTTTACACTTATTATTAGTTTTATTTTTCTACCTATTTTTATACTTATTCTTATTTTTACACTTATTTTTAAACTTATTCTTATTTTTATACTTATTTTTATATTTATTTTTATTTTTATTCTTATTTTTATACTTATTCTTATTTTTATACTTATTTTTATATTTATTCTTATTTTAATTCTTATTTTTATACTTATTTTTTTTTATACTTATTTTTATATTTATTCTTATTTTAATTCTTATTTTTATACTTATTTTTTTTTATACTTATTTTTATTTTTATACTTATTCTTATTTTTATACTTATTATTATTTTTATTTTTATACCTATTTTTATACTTATTCTTATTTTTATACTTATTTTTATATTTATTCTTATTTTAATTCTTATTTTTATACTTATTTTTTTCTTTATTTTTATACATATTCTTATTTTTATTTTTATACTTAATTTTATACTTATTCTTATTTTTATACTTATTTTTATACTTATTTTTTTTATACTTATTTTTATTTTTATACTTATTTTTATACTTATTTTTATACTTCTTCTTATTTTTATACTATTTCTTATTTTTATACTTATTTTTATACTTATTCTTATTTTTATACTTATTTTTACACTTATTATTATTTTTATTTTTATACCCTTTTTTTATACTTATTCTTATTTTTATACTTATTTTTATATTTATTCTTATTTTAATTCTTATTTTTATACTTATTTTTTTATACTTATTTTTATATTTATTCTTATTTTAATTCTTATTTTTACACTTATTTTTAAACTTATTCTTATTTTTATACTTATTTTTATATTTATTTTTATTTTAATTCTTATTTTTATACTATTTCTTATTTTTATACTTATTTTTATACTTATTCTTATTTTTATACTTATTCTTATTTTTATTCTTATTTTTATACTTATATTTATTTTTATACTTATTTTTATACATATTCTTATTTTTATTTTTATGCCTATTTTTATACTTATTCTTATTTTTATATTTTATTTTTTTTTATACTTTTTTTATCTTTATACTTATTTTTATACTTTTTTTTATACTTATTTTTATTTTTATACTTATTTTTATACTTATTTTTATACTTCTTCTAATTTTTATACTAATTCTTATTTTTATACTTATTTTTATACTTATTCTTATTTTTATACTTTTTTTTATACTTATTCTTATTTTTATACTTATTTTTATACTTATTTTTATACTTATTCTTATTTTTATATTTTTTATTTTTTTTATACTTTTTTTATCTTTATACTTATTTTTATACTTGTTCATATTTTTATACAAATTCTTATTTTTATACTTATTTTTTTACTTATTTATATATATATTTTTTTTTTCTTGTTATACTTATTTTTATACTTAATCTTATTTTTATACTTATTTTTATACTTATTCTTATTTTAATTCTTATTTTTATACTTATTTTTTTTTACTTATTTTTATACTTATTTTTATATATATATTTTTTTATTTTTATACATATTTTTATACTTAATCTTATTTTTATACTTATTTTTATACTTCTTATTTTTATACTAATTTTTATTTTTATACTTATTCTTATTTTAATTCTTATTTTTATACTTATTTTATACTTATTTTCATACTTATTTTTATACTTATTTTTATTTTTATACTTATTTTTATACATATTCTTATTTTTATGCCTATTTTTATACTTATTTTTACACTTATTATTAGTTTTATTTTTCTACCTATTTTTATACTTATTCTTATTTTTACACTTATTTTTAAACTTATTCTTATTTTTATACTTATTTTTATATTTATTTTTATTTTAATTCTTATTTTTATACTATTTCTTATTTTTATACTTATTTTTATACTTATTCTTATTTTTATACTTATTCTTATTTTTATTCTTATTTTTATTCTTATATTTATTTTTATACTTATTTTTATACATATTCTTATTTTTATTTTTATGCCTATTTTTATACTTATTCTTATTTTTATATTTTTTATTTTTTTTATACTTTTTTTTATCTTTATACTTATTTTTATACTTGTTCATATTTTTATACGAATTCTTATTTTTATACTTATTTTTATACTTATTCTTATTTTTATACTTATTTTTATACTTATTCCTATTTTAATTCTTATTTTTATACTTATTTTTATACTTCTTCTAATTTTTATACTAATTCTTATTTTTATACTTATTTTTATACTTATTCTTATTTTTATACTTCTTTTTATACTTATTCTTATTTTTATACTTATTTTTATACTTATTCTTATTTTTATACTTATTTTTTACTAATTTTTTTACTTATTCTTATTTTAATAATTATTTTTATACTTATTTTTATACTAATTCTTATTTTTATATTTTTTATTTTTTTTATACTTTTTTTTATCTTTATACTTATTTTTATACTTTTTCATATTTTTATACGAATTCTTATTTTTATACTTATTTTTATACTTATTCTTATTTTAATTTTTATTTTTATACTTATTCTTATTTTAATTCTTATTTTTATACTTTTTTTTATACCTATTTTTATTTTTATACTTATTTTTATACTTATTTTTATACTTCTTCTAATTTTTATACTAATTCTTATTTTTATACTTATTTTTATACTTATTCTTATTTTTATACTTATTTTTATACTTATTCTTATTTTTATACTTATTTTTATATTTATTCTTATTTTAATTCTTATTTTTATACTTATTTTTTTTATACTTATTTTTATTTTATACTTATTTTTATACTTATTTTTATACTTCTTCTTATTTTTATACTATTTCTTATTTTTATACTTATTTTTATACTTATTCTTATTTTTATACTTATTTTTATACTTATTTTTTTTATACTTATTTTTATTTTTATACTTATTTTTATACTTATTCTTATTTTTATACTTATTTTTATACTTATTCTTATTTTTATACTTATTTTTTACTAATTTTTTTACTTATTCTTATTTTAATAATTATTTTTATACTTATTTTTATACTAATTTTATTTTTATATTTTTTATTTTTTTTTATACATTTTTTTATTTTTTTACTTATTTTTATACTTGTTCATATTTTTATACGAAATCTTATTTTTATACTTATTTTTATACTTATTCTTATTTTTATACTTATTTTTATACTACTTCTTATTTTTATACTTATTCTTATTTTTATACTTATTTTTATATTTATTCTTATTTTAATTCTTATTTTTATACTTATTTTTTTTTATACTTATTTTTATTTTTATACTTATTTTTATACTTATTTTTATACTTATTCTTATTTTTATACTTATTCTTATTTTTATACTTATTTTTATACATATTCTTATTTTTATACTTATTTTTTACTATTTTTTTTATTTATTCTTGTTTTAATAATTATTTTTATACTTATTTTTATACTAATTATTATTTTTATATTTTTTATTTTTTTTATACATTTTTTTATCTTTATACTTATTTTTATACTTGTTCATATTTTTATACGAATTCTTATTTTTATACTTATTTTTATACTTATTCTTATTTTTATACTTATTTTTATACTACTTCTTATTTTTATACTTATTCTTATTTTTATACTTATTTTTATATTTATTCTTATTTTAATTCTTATTTTTATACTTATTTTTTTTATACTTATTTTTATTTTTATACTTATTTTTATACTTATTTTTATACTTCTTCTTATTTTTATACTATTTCTTATTTTTATACTTATTTGTATACTTATTCTTATTTTTATACTTATTTTCATACATATTCTTATTTTTATTTTTATACTTATTTTTACACTTATTTTTTTATACTTTTTTTATTTTTATACTTATTTTTATTCTTATTTTTATACTTATTCTTAATTTTATACTTATTTTTATACTTCTTATTTTTATATAAATTTTTATTTTTATACTTATTTTTTTACTTTATTCTTATTTTTATACTTATTCTTATTTTAATTCTTATTTTTATACTTATTTTCATACATATTCTTATTTTTATACTTATTTTTATATTTATTCTTATTTTAATTCTTATTTTTATACTTATTTTTTTATACTTATTTTTATATTTATTCTTATTTTAATTCTTATTTTTATACTTTTTTTTATACTTATTTTTATTTTTATACTTATTTTTATACTTATTTTTATACTTCTTCTTATTTTTATACTTATTCTTATTTTTATACTTATTTTTATACATATTCTTATTTTTATACTTATTTTTTACTATTTTTTTTATTTATTCTTGTTTTAATAATTATTTTTTATACTTATTTTTATACTAATTATTATTTTTATATTTTTTATTTTTTTTATACATTTTTTTATCTTTATACTTATTTTTATACTTGTTCATATTTTTATACGAATTCTTATTTTTATACTTATTTTTATACTTATTCTTATTTTTATACTTATTTTTATACTACTTCTTATTTTTATACTTATTCTTATTTTTATACTTATTTTTATATTTATTCTTATTTTAATTCTTATTTTTATACTTATTTTTTTTTATACTTATTTTTATTTTTATACTTATTTTTATACTTATTTTTATACTTCTTCTTATTTTTATACTATTTCTTATTTTTATACTTATTTTTATACTTATTCTTATTTTTATACTTATTTTCATACATATTCTTATTTTTATTTTTATACTTATTTTTACACTTATTTTTTTTATACTTTTTTTATTTTTATACTTATTTTTATTCTTATTTTTATACTTATTCTTAATTTTATACTTATTTTTATACTTCTTATTTTTATACAAATTTTTATTTTTATACTTATTTTTTTACTTTATTCTTATTTTTATACTTATTCTTATTTTAATTCTTATTTTTATACTTTTTTTTATACTTATTTTTATTTTTATACTTATTTTTATACTTATTTTTATACTTATTCTTATTTTTACACTTATTTTTATATTTATTTTTATTTTAATTCTTATTTTTATACTATTTCTTATTTTTATACTTATTTTTATACTTATTCTTATTTGTATACTTATTCTTATTTTTATTCTTATTTTTATACTTATATTTATTTTTATACTTATTTTTATACATATTCTTATTTTTATTTTTATGCCTATTTTTATACTTATTCTTATTTTTATATTTTTTATTTTTTTTATACTTTTTTTATCTTTATACTTATTTTTATACTTTTTTTTTATACTTATTTTTATTTTTATACTTATTTTTATACTTATTCTTATTTTTATACTTATTTTTTACTAATTTTTTTACTTATTCTTATTTTAATAATTATTTTTATACTTATTTTTATACTAATTCTTATTTTTATATTTTTTATTTTTTTTATACTTTTTTTTATCTTTATACTTATTTTTATACTTGTTCATATTTTTATACGAATTCTTATTTTTATACTTATTTTTATACTTATTCTTATTTTAATTTTTATTTTTATACTTATTCTTATTTTAATTCTTATTTTTATACTTATTTTCATACATATTCTTATTTTTATACTTATTTTTATATTTATTCTTATTTTAATTCTTATTTTTATACTTATTTTTTTATACTTATTTTTATATTTATTCTTATTTTAATTCTTATTTTTATACTTTTTTTTATACTTATTTTTATTTTTATACTTATTTTTATACTTATTTTTATACTTCTTCTTATTTTTATACTTATTCTTATTTTTATACTTATTTTTATACATATTCTTATTTTTATACTTATTTTTTACTATTTTTTTTATTTATTCTTGTTTTAATAATTATTTTTATACTTATTTTTATACTAATTATTATTTTTATATTTTTTATTTTTTTTATACATTTTTTTATCTTTATACTTATTTTTATACTTGTTCATATTTTTATACGAATTCTTATTTTTATACTTATTTTTTATACTTATTCTTATTTTTATACTTATTTTTATACTACTTCTTATTTTTATACTTATTCTTATTTTTATACTTATTTTTATATTTATTCTTATTTTAATTCTTATTTTTATACTTATTTTTTTTATACTTATTTTTATTTTTATACTTATTTTTATACTTATTTTTATACTTCTTCTTATTTTTATACTATTTCTTATTTTTATACTTATTTTTATACTTATTCTTATTTTTATACTTATTTTCATACATATTCTTATTTTTATTTTTATACTTATTTTTACACTTATTTTTTTATACTTTTTTTATTTTTATACTTATTTTTATTCTTATTTTTATACTTATTCTTAATTTTATACTTATTTTTATACTTCTTATTTTTATACAAATTTTTATTTTTATACTTATTTTTTTACTTTATTCTTATTTTTATACTTATTCTTATTTTAATTCTTATTTTTATACTTATTTTCATACATATTCTTATTTTTATACTTATTTTTATATTTATTCTTATTTTAATTCTTATTTTTATACTTATTTTTTTATACTTATTTTTATATTTATTCTTATTTTAATTCTTATTTTTATACTTTTTTTTATACTTATTTTTATTTTTATACTTATTTTTATACTTATTTTTATACTTCTTCTTATTTTTATACTATTTCTTATTTTTATACTTATTTTTATACTTATTCTTATTTTTATACTTATTTTCATACATATTCTTATTTTTATTTTTATACTTATTTTTACACTTATTTTTTTATACTTTTTTTATTTTTATACTTATTTTTATTCTTATTTTTATACTTATTCTTAATTTTATACTTATTTTTATACTTCTTATTTTTATACAAATTTTTATTTTTATACTTATTTTTTTACTTTATTCTTATTTTTATACTTATTCTTATTTTAATTCTTATTTTTATACTTATTTTCATACATATTCTTATTTTTATACTTATTTTTATATTTATTCTTATTTTAATTCTTATTTTTATACTTATTTTTTTATACTTATTTTTATATTTATTCTTATTTTAATTCTTATTTTTATACTTTTTTTTATACTTATTTTTATTTTTATACTTATTTTTATACTTATTTTTATACTTATTCTTATTTGTATACTTATTCTTATTTTTATTCTTATTTTTATACTTATATTTATTTTTATACTTATTTTTATACATATTCTTATTTTTATTTTTATGCCTATTTTTATACTTATTCTTATTTTTATATTTTTTATTTGTTTTATACTTTTTTTTATCTTTATACTTATTTTTAAACTTTTTTTTATACTTATTTTTATTTTTATACTTATTTTTATACTTATTTTTATACTTCTTCTAATTTTTATACTAATTCTTATTTTTATACTTATTTTTATACTTATTCTTATTTTTATTCTTTTTTTTATACTTATTCTTATTTTTATACTTATTTTTATACTTATTTTTATACTTATTCTTATTTTTATATTTTATTTTTTTTTATACTTTTTTTTATCTTTATACTTATTTTTATACTTGTTCATATTTATATACGAATTCTTATTTTTATACTTATTTTTATACTAATTATTATTTTCATATTTTTTATTTTTTTTATACATTTTTTTATTTTTTTAGTTATTTTTATACTTGTTCATATTTTTATACGAATTCTTATTTTTATACTTATTTTTATACTTATTCTTATTTTTATACTTATTTTTATACTACTTCTTATTTTTATACTTATTCTTATTTTTATACTTATTTTTATATTTATTCTTATTTTAATTCTTATTTTTATACTTATTTTTTTTTATACTTATTTTTATATTTATACTTATTTTTATACTTATTCTTATTTTTATACTATTTCTTATTTTTATACTTATTTTTATACTTATTCTTATTTTTAT
>JAVHZZ010000488.1:20000-38817 GCA_036250195.1 Mixophyes australis | reverse complement strand
GATTCCCAAACATGGCCTTATCTGTGTGGAGTTTGTATGTTCTCCCTGTGTTTGCGTGGTTTTCCTCCAGTTTCCTCCCAAATTCCAAAAACATACTGGTAGGTTAATTGGCTGCTATCAAAATTGACCCTAAACATAACAATTTTCACCGCACCAAGCTTAACCCCTTATATGTTGGAGAGATCTATTTGTCTCATAAAGTGGGGAGGTGCTCCTACACATTACCAATATATGTATTAAGAAAGGAAAAGAGGAAAGGGGAGGGATGGGAAAATGTGTATATAGGGCACTCTTTTAGTTCAATATATATAATAGATTTCTGTTAAGAGTAATATCTTTATTATAATAAACAGATGATACATTAGCGAAATAATTAAAAACACTCAGTGAATGAACATGACCAAATGTACTAGGTGGAACACTGTTAAGAAGTAGTAAAAAGGACTACTGTGCTGTCTCACTGTGTTCTATCGGTAATGTTAAGAAATAAGCTGTACCAATATCACATTGATCAAATATTGATATTGAGTTCAATATGTATAGGTATAATGGATTATCCTCATTGTGTGTCCAAACCTTCTATCATTTTATAGGTCTATTTCAGGACACTTAATATCTCATTTAAACTCCTATATATATATATATATCTCCTCTCCAAGGAACATAGTCCTATATTATCGCTCCTAGAGGTGGAATTCAGTACTACACTGGTTACAATGTTGTAAATATAGTTGATCTGATAGTACGTGGGTACATAACCTCACCCCTCTGCTACTGAATGGTAGTATAGATATAACAATATTGCTAAAGTTCTAAAAGGTTTAGCAATGGTGGAGACTAGGGTTAGGTATCACTGTATATCCGGATACCTGACACACCATCTAATCTGTTTTCTGATTATTAAGTGCTCTAGAATATGAAAACCCTTAGCCTTACAGGCTGGGGAATAGCTGGATAGTTAATTAGCTCTTAGTAAAGTATCATCTATAACACTCTTAAATGGTGCCCAGCTCTTAGCGAAACGCGCGTTGGCGTTCAGCTGAGCTCACTGTTGTTTGCCTGATAATAATCTATATGTATTGAGCTGTACCACGTTACTCCTCTCCAATAGAGGATGCGCAGACCCTCAGGATGGTGGACGGCCACGGTTCCTAAACATACGGGAAGAAGCACTCACAGTCCGGTGAGTGACAGTACCCCCCCTTTTAAAGGTGGGCACAGAACGCCTGGAACCGGGCCTGTCCGGATTTTTGGAATACAACTTCTTAAGAAGAGCTGGGGCGTTGGGATCTTCAGCTTTGATCCATGAACGCTCCTCAGGACCAAAGCCCTTCCAATGAACGAGGAAACGGAGAACTCCTCGCGAAATTTTTGCGTCCAATACATGGGTAATCTCGAAATCTTCCTCCTGATGGACTTGAACTGGCTGAGGTGCTGAAGGAGGAGTCGAGAAACGGTTGATGATGAGAGGTTTAAGCAAGGACACATGGAAGGCATTGGAAATACGAAGGTTCTTAGGAAGTAGAAGTTTGAAACAAACTGGATTTATCACTTGAATGATCCTATATGGACCAATAAAACGAGGAGCGAATTTCATAGATGGGACCTTCAAACGAATATTTTTGGTAGATAACCAGACACGATCTCCAATTTTTAGTGGTGGAATAGCCCGCCTCTTCTTATCTGCGAAAGACTTATATTTGGCAGATGTCTTCTTTAAACAGGTTTTGACCTGAGACCAGATATTTTTGAAGGTCTGACAAACAGTCTCTACAGCAGGAACTTGGGTGGGAGGGAGGGCAGGAAATTCCGGAAAAGACGGATGGTGACCGTAAACCACAAAGAATGGAGTTTTGGACGATGACTCATGGTACATGTTGTTATGGGCGAATTCAGCCCAAGGAAGCAATTCTACCCAGTTGTCTTGATTGGCTGATGAGAACATCCTTATAAAGGTCTCGAGATCTTGATTGACCCGTTCAGTTTGTCCGTTTGATTGCGGATGGTAAGAAGATGAGAGTGCTAATCGTATGCCCAAGGTTTTACAAAGGGCCCGCCAGAATCTGGAAACGAATTGTACTCCTCTATCTGACACAATCTCAGACGGACATCCATGGATACGAAAGATTTCTTTAACGAAATGTTCAGCCAGAGTAGACGAGGAAGGCAAACCAGACAAAGGGACAAAATGAGCCATCTTCGAAAATCTGTCTACCACTACCCAAATAGTATTACAATTTTTACTAGATGGTAGATCAGTAACAAAGTCCATACTAATATGGGTCCAGGGCTTGGACGGAATGGGTAGTGGTTGCAGCAACCCCGCTGGAGTTCTGCGGGAGGATTTAAACTGAGAACACAATTCACAAGAAGCAACAAACTCTTTGACGTCTCTCCTCATCGAGGGCCACCAGTAACTTCGAGAGAGAATCTCAAAGGTCTTGCGTTCACCAGCATGTCCAGAAAAACGAGAAGAATGGAACCACGAAAGGATTTTCCTCCTAAGAGTAGGAGGCACGAGGGTCTTCCCAAATGGTAGCACTTTGGTGGAAGAAGCAGCCAGCGAGATACATTTGGGGTCTAGTATAGAATGGTTGGAAACCTCTTCAACGTCAGAGGACGTCACAAAAGCTCGAGATAGAGCGTCAGCTTTCTTGTTCTTGGCAGCTGGTTTGAAGGTTATGATTAATTCGAAACGGGAAAAGAAAAGAGACCATCTTGCTTGATGAGGATTCAAGCATTGGGCAGACTGTAGGTATGACAAGTTCTTATGATCCGTGAAAATCGTCACAGCGTGACGAGCTCCTTCCAATAAGTATCTCCACTCCTCTAATGCAACTTTGATAGCCAGCAACTCTTTGTCCCCGATCGTGTAATTTTTCTCTGCAGGCAGGAGACCCCGAGAGTAAAAGGCACAAGGATGGAATTTTTGTTGCTCCGAGCGTTGGGAGAGAATGGCTCCTAAGCCCACATTAGAGGCATCTACTTCTAGGAAGAAGGGAAGTGTCACATCAGGCTGTCGAAGAATGGGAGCAGAGGAGAAGGACTCTTTAAGAATTTGAAAGGCTTGGAGGGCCTCGGATGACCATTGCTTAGTATTGGCCCCTTTACGAGTCAGGGCCACAATAGGAGATGCAATGGACGAGAAGTCTTGAATGAAGCGTCTATAGTAATTGGCGAAACCTAAAAAACACTGGATAGCACGAAGAGTAGTTGGCTGGGGCCAATGTAATACAGCATTCACCTTTTCTGGATCCATTTTTAGGCCAACTGCGGAAACAATATACCCCAAAAATGGAATCTGGGGCAACTCGAATGAACATTTTTCTAGTTTGCAGAATAATGAATTTTTCCGGAGTCTGGAAAGGACCTCTGCCACATGTTGGTGATGAGAAGGCAGGTCCTGTGAAAAGATCAATATGTCGTCCAGGTAGACAACGACACATACATATAACAAGTCCCGAAAGATCTCATTAACGAAGCCTTGGAAGACAGCGGGGGCATTGCACAACCCGAAAGGCATTACTAGATATTCATAATGCCCATCTCTGGTGTTGAACGCTGTCTTCCATTCGTCACCGGGACGGATTCTAATTAAATTATAGGCACCACGAAGATCCAACTTGGTAAAGATCCGAGCTCCCTTTATGCGATCAAATAACTCAGTGATCAACGGAATGGGATACTGATTCTTAATAGTAATGGCATTGAGTCCACGAAAATCTATGCAGGGGCGTAGTGATCCATCCTTCTTTTTTACGAAGAAGAACCCGGCTCCAGCGGGAGAGGTGGAAGGTCGAATAAACCCTCGCTGGAGATTCTCCTGGATGTACTCAGATGTAGCTTGAGTTTCAGGTAACGAAAGTGGATAGACCCGACCCCTAGGAGGAGTCTTGCCAGGTAGAAGATCGATCGGACAATCCCAGGAACGATGAGGAGGAAGACGTTCAGACTGAGCTTTATCAAAAACATCGGCAAATGAAGCATACTGAGGGGGGAGTCCCGGTGAGGAAGATGAGATGGAAGATTGCTGTACTTTAAGAGGAATGACTTGAGAAAGACAACGATGATGACATTCAGCTCCCCAAGACGTAACTTGAGGAGTGCGCCAGTCAATCTGGGGAGAATGACATTGAAGCCATGGAAGGCCTAAGACAATCGGACTTGTCGTAACAGGAAGAATTAAAAACGAAATCTCTTCATGGTGTAGCACACCAATCTGAAGCGTTACTGGAGACGTACTCTGGGTGATGAGACCATTGATGAGACGTGATCCATCTATAGCAGTCACAGTAATCGGTGTTTTCAAAGTAATCACTGGTAGGGACCATTGATTCACTAGGGATTTAGAAATGAAATTTCCTGCTGCTCCAGAATCAATCAGTGCCTGAGACTCAAAGGATTTGGTAGCAAAGGAAATCGTAACATCAAAAGCGCAGACTTTTAGTTTCGTAGAAGATGGAGAGGACTCCAGGGACCCTAACTTCACCTCTCCAGAACTAGTTAGGGCCTGGCATTTCCCGATTTCTTAGGGCAAGAACTGAGCATATGTGTGGAATCAGCACAATAGATACAAAGTCTATTCTTTACTCTTCGTTTCCTTTCTTCTAAAGATAATTTAGAAACGTCCTATCTCCATGGGAATCACAGAAGGTGAAGCTGGACGAAATTGAGGGGTTGAGCGAAGAAGTGCTTTAACTGAAGTTGTTTTCTCAGATTCTCTTTCACGAAACCTCATGTCTACACGATGGCAAAGAGAGATCAAATCTTCTAATGACGTAGGAAGCTCTTGGGTAGTCAGTGCATCTTTAATTTTATCGGAAAGCCCCTGCCAGAAGGCGGAAATTAATGCTTCAGTGTTCCACTGAAGTTCAGAGGCTAATATCCTAAATTGAATGACGTACTGGTCTACTGTATGAGAACCCTGACGTAAACGAAGAATGCTGGAAGCAGCGGAGGTCACACGACCTGGTTCATTGAACACACTTCGGAATGTAGAGATGAATTTGGCACTATCTTGTAATACAGGATCGTTTCTCTCCCACAGAGGGGAGGCCCAAGCCAGAGCTTGTCCAGAAAACAATGAGATAAGATAGGCCACTCTGGAACGATGGGTAGAAAAATTTTGAGGTTGGAGCTCAAAATGAACTGAGCATTGGTTGAGAAAACCCCTACAAGTTTTGGGGTCTCCATCGTACTTTGACGGAGTAGGCAGGTGAAGCGTGGGAGCTGTTGACACCTTGGGATGGCACTGGGGAAACGGAGGAAAGCACAGGAGCTTCAACATTAGCTGTAACAGGCTGTCCAGATGGTCCTTGGGAGGCTAACGACTGGTAGCATTGAAGTAACAGCTGTTGGCGAGCATCCTGTTGCTCCACACGGGTGACCAGATGCTGCAGCATCTCTTTGGCTGTAGGTTCCGTATCTGGGTCTGTCATGGCCTGATCTTACTGTCACGGGCACTAGGAGTCTTTACCCAGGGATCACCAGGTGATAGGCTTACCAGAGCAGTATAGATGGTAATATGGTACTCTGGTAGCAGGGTGATCATGGAACAGGAAATAGCAGATGATAGAGATGCTCAGGAAAGTCTATGACTAGCAGCACTGGTAATATGGATGTAGAAATACACGAGGAACTGTATGGACAAAGGACACGTGAGGGTAGTCAGTGGTCTGCGGTAGCAAGTTGTACCACTGCTATAGTGAGGAGGAATGTCCAACAGAAACGAGGAGGTGATGAGAGTCAGCGGTCTGCGGATAGCAAGTTGTACCGCTGTCTGGGTGAAGGAATGGAATCCAAGTGGAGGTATCCGGGGAGTCAGTGGTCTGCGTTAGCAAGTTGTACCACTGCTATGTGAGAGGATACTGGAACAGGTGACACGGGAAACAGGGATCAGTGGTCTGCCTCTAGCAAGTTGTACCACTGAATATATATGTGAGGAGGATCACGGGGAGAGACTGCAATACAGAGGATACACGGGCACCTTGAACTTGATCCACAATGGCATGCACAATATAGTAATGACTGAACAGCACTGCAATAATATAAAGTCACAGAAACTATCCGGGCAACAGATAACACAGTCAATGATGGTAATAGTCTCAGCGGATAGTAAACTCCAGAGGAGAGCAACTCAGTCCAGCAAGATATGCAATACACCAGCACAGTCAATGAGAAGTATGCATACCGTGGTTCAGGAGCAGGCTGTCAGACAGGAGTGCAGAGATACCTGAACGGCTGAAGGCCGGCAGGATGCGAAGTCCCAGGAGGATGAAGCGGTAATCAAGTAGGTGCAGCGCACAGGTAGGTAGACCAGCAGGGGAACAAATACTCAGGAAGCAGTAGTATGTAGAACTGGACTCCTGGAGGACCCTGAAGAGTAGCGATGGTCTAGACGAGATGAAAGCAGTGAGGCGCAGATCCGATGCAGACTGGTGAGTAGAGACCAGCGGGAACACGGAGAAGCACGGAGAGCGGATCAGCTGTTGTAGAACGAGTAGAACTGAGGAGTAGCAGCCAGCAGGACTCTGCAGGTACACGGAGGTAGCGGATAGCAACCAGCAGGTGCAGCAACGATGAAACACGGGAGAGCAGAGCTGAGCTGGAACTGTTGAGCACGGAGAGCAGCGGATAGGAATCAGTTGTAGCAGTCTCGAGGAAACACGGGAGAGATGAGATGAGCTGAAGACTGAAGCGCACGGAGGCAGCAGATAGAAATCAGCCAAACAGTCACGATGAAACACAGAAGGGTTGAAGTGGTCTGAGGACTGTAGTGCACGGAGGCAGCGGATAGGAATCAGCTAACAGTCACGATGAAACACGGCAGAGTTGAAGTGGTCTGAAGACTGTAGTGCACGGAGGCAGCGGATAGGAATCAGCTAACAGTCACGATGAAACACGGCAGAGTTGAAGTGGTCTGCAGACTGTAGTGCACGGAGGCAGCGGATTGGAATCAGCTAACAGTCACGATGAAACACAGAAGGGTTGAAGTGGTCTGAAGACTGTAGTGCACGGAGGCAGTGGATAGGAATCAGCTAACAGTCACGATGAAACACAGAAGGGTTGAAGTGGTCTGGAAACCACAGGAGTAGAAGTGGTCTGGAAACCACAGGAATCAGCAGCGCTGAATACATGAGGAAACACAGGAACACCTTCAGAGGCTCATGGGGAATGAGACTCCAAGATCAGGCAACGTGGTATTGACCACAGGTGCTTAATATAGGGAGTGTTGCCTGATCTGCCAATTAAGTTAAAGGAACAGGTACTGAAGGGTTTGAAAGGGCTGCGCATGCGCAGACCCTCAGGATGGTGGACGGCCACGGTTCCTAAACATACGGGAAGAAGCACTCACAGTCCGGTGAGTGACAACATGGTACAGTAGAACGTGTATCAGCTATACAGAATTCTCTACTACAGTTCTTCAAGTTTAACAGGTTCTTCTGTCCAACGCATGTCTTTAAGCTCAGAATACATTTAAACACTTCATGTTCATCAATAGCATCATCCTATGTCTATCAATAATGTCATATGCAATCTCCTTCAGCTTGCGTTAATATACACACATCTAATAATGTCACCAGTTCTTTTCATCAACACTTGTGGGCGGGCTATTGTCTGTTCGTTCTTCCCAGTCTCCCAATACTCAGATTTAACAGTGATCGGCTTGTAAAGCATTGGGAGACTTCAGACTGAGGGACCTAGGTGTCCTACTTTTTCCCCTAGTGACCTCCTACCCATAGTTCGGGTACCTCAAGAATATTTAGTGGAAAGAGAACTAATCCTACTTGATATAATCACTGAGGCACGCGTGAGCACGCCCAGCACTTTGTTTGGTCTAAAACCTTACCCTCCCAAGAATGATAATCATTCTTAAGGATGCCTGCTCGAGTCCGGATATTACTGGACTGGCATCGCTGGGTGTATCTCTTTTTTTTAACTATGGGGTTGCCGTACTTACGGACGTAATGCTACTCAGACAATAGCCCCTCGCACTTTCTCCAAGCTCCAAGGTTTCTAAATTTTCCTTTACCCCTGAATTGAATAGAGTAATTGACTGGACTGATTATGCTACTAACTTCTTCCTCCCCAAAACCTCCTTATCACTACCCGAACCAGTCTCTGTCACCTGCTAATAATCTAAAGAATTAACCGCCCTGAGAAGAAAATGAAATGAGAGAACACAAAACAGGAAAAACTACAACTTCATGCTGGACAACAGTCTTAGCCTTTGGCTCAGGTGCTACTAACTGCATTCGAGGCCTTCCAGTACAGACTCATGAGTGCCCTTGGACCCTTCTCTGAGTGTTGGCCCCTCTGCAGTGGGTGGTATGGGCACCAGTGTGTCTCTGCTACCCTTAAAGCCGTGAGGCTGGTAGCCTACACCCGGTACCTGTCTGGCAAATAACCTAAGCTTAAAATTTCTGCTCCACAACTTACTCTCCCGATCCAACATCCTGACAGTTAGTGTGACCTTTCAGGAAACAATGTTTTGGACGTTCTTGGTTACTGTCTCGCTATTTACCTTCTCTCAAGGTCTAACCTAGCCTCCCAGTTACAATCTCATCTCACGAGGGGTCAAGAACATTTCAAAAACTGACAGGTTAGGAGTCTGCCCAGGGGTGATCTCTTGGTAGCGGGAAAGGACTAGTGGCACTTCAATCAAGTTCCAACTCTTATTCTATTCAATTCATTCTACCGAGTACCACTACTTTATGTTCACACTGGTTTATGGCTAATTGAAAGTATGTGATTTGTTACCACTACTCATACATTATACATCTATTATCAATAACATGAATACCCTATCATCTATTATAACTCTAGGACTATCACATTGAATAACAAAAGCTTTGAGTATGATACAGTAATACATTAGACACATTTCAATACATCTCTACCCAGACATTTTTCATTGGTACACCTGTGTATACTTGAGGATCCTGCATGGTGGTAATTGGATGACGTGTATTTGTTTTACCTGGAGGAAAACCCATCAGCAGGAGGGATATGGGATGGCTCTATTGGTCTACCTTGTCCATCTCTCCAGAGTCCACCAGACTCCTCACCACATCTCTTCACCTCCCAGACAGTTTATCCCTCAGGTAACACAAATCTTCCTATATTAACCAATATGTGTATGCGTGCATGTGTGTGTGTGTGTGTTCACCTTTTTAAAACTAAAACAATACAACGAAAAACAAAACAAAACATAGATTTGTTAGCTGTCACATAAAACCCTGCTGTCTATTTGACAGCTATGTTCTCCCTGGTGTGACAGCCATGTATGGTTGTGCGTGTAAGTGTGGACCTTACTAGCAGCTACTTCCGTTGGTAACTGTGTCCCTGTATAAAGTCCTCTATGTAGTGTCCTAATCATGTGCTGGTATTGCTATAAAACGATTTCGCAGTCACCTCAACATCGCCCTCTAGACTAGAAAAATGCTAAAGACCAATGTATATCAATCGATTTTCCCTCTGCCAACTCACATGTCATTCTCAGTACCTCATATTCAGCTACTTGACTAAGTGGGAAAAGGCAAAGGGGTCTCTTTCTATAACACTTTCTTCAAATATAACAGTATCCCGTACATGCCTGTCTAACAGTGAAAATTATAAAAACATGAAAATTCTACATTTTCTAGGGCTTCACATTATGTCGTGTCTTGTGGTAAAAATCCTACTCCAATGTTCTACACAGAGATGCATATCTGTATGCCTATCCTCTAGCAATCTCCTGTCTCCACCCTTTGTGCATCCATAAAAAGGCACATTTTTGTACAGGAGGCACGAACCAAAACAAAAAAACAAAAAACAAAACAGATATGCAATCTATAAAACATGAATCGTATTTCCACAACAGAACCTTTCTGCTTAAAAAAATCAGCAGTTTCTATACACATGAAAACAAAACCCCTGACTGTTTCTGTAACTCATGTCAATCTAGTGTGTGTATCTCTGAATTTGTCTTATGTAAAAACATAAAAATATGTTTTAGCCCCATTGTTGAGACTGTCTGATTTTATCTCTACCAGAGCAGAGAGAGAGGGGAGAGAGAGTAGAGAGAGAGTAGAGAGAGAGAGGGTAGAGAGAGAGGGTAGAGAGAGAGAGGGTAGAGAGAGAGAGAGACTAGCATTTGTGTAAAGAATGGGAAATAGGAAAGCAATGAATGATGGGAATACAAAGGTTTGAATACAAACATACATGTAGAAAGGGAGATTTTTACAACAAAATGACAGCTGGATTGGACTCTGACTCTATGGGGAAATGGCTGTATTCATTCCACTGTTCCCCTTAGCTATTTGCTAACTATGACCCCTCCCCATACTTGACTAGGGGGTCTTAACAGTGCAATCCAGTGTCGTCCGTCATTTGTTCATTAAGAACTCGGTATCTCATTGACTACATACCTTTTCAACGGACTTTTCTAATTTATGATAGAGAAATGAAAAAATTTACTCTTAGTGACTCATATTTTCTCTGAAATACATAAAACGATATTTTGGAGCAAAGTATGTACATACTTCATTGTTGGATAATGATTCTCAGCCAAACAAATTATCATGAGTCACTGCAGCCTAAATCAAAAGAGTGTTCCAATTGTCTATTGTTAATTAGTCTTTCAAGAGTAATTCTTCTATTTCTCTATCTCACCCCTTTTAAACACTTGTCTATACTTCTTTTGTGTCCCCTTTATCTGTGAGAAGAAAAACAAGATAGTTATCTTAAAACAGCAAACAAAACAAACATTTCTATTCTTTGCCGTCGGCTAGTGACTTAGGAAAACAAACATTTCACAACATAAATGAACAAACAAAATCAACAAAGGTTACCTTTTAGAAATCAGTTTCTTGTACACTACTACTTACCACAGTTTAAACCCCACCTGTTTGTAGGACTACAGGTCTGACCTAACCTCCAGGGTTGACTATGGTTCTCCCCCAAGGCATTGGCTGCTTTGAGGTGCACAGGAAACTGTTGAGAAGTCTCCGAGACTTGTGTGCGCCGTCTCTGTGGGTGTCTATGTGATTCCCCCTTAGGTGGGCCAAGTCTCTTTGCTTCGTGTCCCATTTTCTTAGCCTTGGCTCTAATATCAGTTACTGTGAGACCTCTCCAATTAGGGAAAGAGGTTTGTATCCGGTCCTTAGATCCTCCCGGAGGCCGTCCATTAGTACTGCAACAGTTACCTCCCTGTAATGTGGATTTACCATTATATCCCATATTCCTGTGTACTTAATAATGCCCGCTAGCGCCCTTGAAAAATAATCAGTTGTATTCTCATTACCTTTTTGTTTGATGTTGCATATTTTGCCCCATTCCACAGTCACTGGAAAATATACGGCCAACTCTTTGATTATACGTCTAATATTATGCTGATTGTTATCCTCAGTTAAGGGTTTATCCTTCTCCAAGCTACAACCCTCAATGAACTTCTGTATATCAGTATCGAGAGGAAGACAAGCTCTAAACAGCACTCGCCAATCTTTATTAGTAGGTTCATGTGCATTACCTAAATGTCTAATAAATTTCTGACACTTGGCCAAATCTTTTCTAGGATCAGGGAAATCAGACATAATTGTAAATAGTTCCGTCTTAGTCCATGGAGAATACACTGCTACCTGTTTCATGGGAACTACACCATCTCTGTCCGCTTTCCCATTGGGAACTGCTGTTCTGCGGATAGGATATAAGCCTACTAAATCACTCTGTTCTGACCTAGCTGCTGGAGTTGCTGTTGCAGTATAATGAATGTCTCCCCCTGTGTTAACCTGTTCATTATTCTCACCACTTTCAGCAGCTGCCCCTGCTGGTGGGACCGTTCCTCCACCTCCCCGACCACCGGGGAACCCGCCGGGAGGCTCCCCGCCGGCCGGGGGACCTCCGGAGCCAGGGGCCCCCGGGGGCCAAACCTGGGAAAAAGGCCCAGGGACCTCCCCGACCACCGGGGAACCCGCCGGGAGGGTCCCCGCCGGCCGGGGGACCTCCGGAGCCAGGGGCCCCCGGGGGCCAAACCTGGGAAAAAGGCCCAGGGACCTCCCCGACCACCGGGGAGCCGTCGGTTTTCCCCCGCACCCCCTCGCGGCTGCCGCGTGGTAGGCCACCCCCCGGGCCGGGGGATCCAGGGCGGAAGGCCCGATGAGGACGGATTCGACCGCCGGGGCCGACCCCGGGTTCCAGAGGGCCGGCCGCGTCATGAACCTGGCCCCCCGGACTGGCGCGCGGGGCAAACGCAATAAGACGCGCTTTGGGATTCTCCGAGCGGGACTCTGAGCGGCGAGCGATTTCTCTCCCTCGGGAGGATTTCTCTCGGCCCGCGTCGACGTCCCCCGCGAGTCGACCCTTTCCGATCGACCAGGCACCCCGCTTCCCGGCGGGGAGGGACGGTCGCCAGGCGGGGCCCCGGGGGGTCCCGCCGCTGGCGCGACCGCCACCCTCCCGTCCGCCCCGGAAGCGGCCCGGCCCCACCCGTAAGGGCGGCCGCTCGAGGCGCGTCCCCCTCCCCGGCGCCGGGGAGAGGCCGGACGCCGCTCCCCGCGGCAGAGTCTGCCCGGACCCGCCCCGACCCCCAGGCGCCCGAAACGGCCGGAGCCCGGGCTGGGGATGGGCGGGCGCCCTCGGCACCGCGAGGCGCGCCCGACCCCGCCACCCCCCCCCCCCCCCGGGTCCACCCCGGCGGAGCGCACTAGTTCCCCCCTCTGACCCGTCGTCACCCACCGCTGCCGCCCGGCAGCCGCCCACGCCAGCGCGGGCCCGGCCTGCCCCCCGCCCGGCCCTCGGAGCCTCCCTGAGGCGACCCGGGGTTGAGCCAGGCGGCGGGAGCGGGCCGGGGGGAGGGTGGGGTGAAGCGGATGGTCCAGCCCCCCGCGAGAGGCCGGTGGCGACAGCCCCGGCTCACCTCCCTGGGGTCGGTCCGCCGCTCGCCTGCCCCCCCCCCTCCCCAGAGGCTTACCCCCTCAGCTCCCCCCCCCCCCCCATTCCTGGAGGGAAAGCTACCTGGTTGATCCTGCCAGTAGCATATGCTTGTCTCAAAGATTAAGCCATGCACGTGTAAGTACACACGGCCGGTACAGTGAAACTGCGAATGGCTCATTAAATCAGTTATGGTTCCTTTGATCGCTCCACCCGTTACTTGGATAACTGTGGTAATTCTAGAGCTAATACATGCCGACGAGCGCTGACCCCCCGGGATGCGTGCATTTATCAGACCAAGACCAATCCGGGGCGCCCCGGCGGTGTTCCGGGCCTCGGCCCGGGCCCGCCGGCCCCCGGCCGCTTTGGCGACTCTAGATAACCTCGGGCCGATCGCACGTCCCCGTGACGGCGACGATACATTCGGATGTCTGCCCTATCAACTTTCGATGGTACTTTCCGCGCCTACCATGGTGACCACGGGTAACGGGGAATCAGGGTTCGATTCCGGAGAGGGAGCCTGAGAAACGGCTACCACATCCAAGGAAGGCAGCAGGCGCGCAAATTACCCACTCCCGACTCGGGGAGGTAGTGACGAAAAATAACAATACAGGACTCTTTCGAGGCCCTGTAATTGGAATGAGTACACTTTAAATCCTTTAACGAGGACCCATTGGAGGGCAAGTCTGGTGCCAGCAGCCGTGGAGGAAAGTTGTGTGTGCAAGCAGCTCGTGTATCAGATTTGCTCTGTGGTGCATCCCAGCCAAGGATGGAGGATCCTGGGGGAGGTGAGCAGGAAACTCCCCAGGCTTTTGGGCCTAAAACGCCAGACATGGAAAATGTCGATACAACTGAGCCTAGTTCCAGCTTGGCAGCGGGTTTTTGTGGAGAGACTCCCACAGAGACTATACATATTTCTACCCTGGATATAGAAGGTGAAACGCCTGCAATATCCCATATGAAATTTAATATGGGCGAACAGGAGAAGATAGAGGGAGAAACGGATCCCAAGCCCGGTCTAAGCAATCCTGCTAAGCCTGTAATATCCCATATGGAGTCTAATATGGGTGTGCAGGGGAAGGTAACCTGTGACCAGGGCCCAGTGAAGCAACTGGGCTCAGGGGCAAAACTGACAGGGAAACGGAGCATGCAACCCTGTGTAAACTTGGAGGCCTTGCAGCCGATATTATTGCAGAAGGCCGTCAGGACAAACTCCGATGCGGGGCCCAGGCCGGAATCGGGAGAGGCCGCGGTGAGCCAGGCACTGAGCGATGCATGCCAGCCTGAACGGAGGGGAGTCGGTTCGGATAGACCGATAGATCCGGCATCCGTGAGCCTACCTGAGTCCGAGGATAGCGAAGCGGAGGAAGTGGATATCGAGGCCCAGATCGGGGAACTAAAAACGGAGATGGAAAGTCTGGAGAGACTCATCGCACAAAAAAAGAAAAAGCGCAACCGTGCTTTTAGCCGTGACAGGGCAGTCTTCTCAGCGGAGATAGAGGACTTATCAGAGGCCTTAAAAGAAAAAGAAAAACTGCTGTTTAAACTGCAGGAGATCGTGTGCGCAATGAACCTGGAGGACTCAGGGATACTACCCCCTAATGAGGTAGCTGGGACCCAGGGAGTAAGTGACAATGGCGGTCTCTACGGTGAAATCCGTTCTATGGAGGGGGAGCAGGGGTCCGTGAAGGGCCGGGGAGTAGTGGAAGGCGGACCTGAAGGGTGTGCGGTGCAAGTTCCCGAGGAGGGGAAGGTAGTGCACTCCCGGCCGTTCGCGGCTTTTTCGGGTGAAGCCGGAAGCGAGAACCTGTATGCCCCGAGGCCGGTAAGCTCAGAAGCTCCTCCAAGTATTGTCAGTGACTGTTCAAATATCATAATGAATAACAATGTGGTAGATGTGAATAAGAAGTCTGACTCAATGACCGGGATGGATGCCTGTGACACAGCGGCGGCGCGTTCTGAAGCGCTGCCGGACTGTCGGCAAAATCCTGAAGTCCGTGTCAGTATGTCTAAAACGGAATGTACTGTGGTGGTAGAGGATGTGAGAGATCCTCAAGAGGAATGTAATGTGGTGATGACATGTGTAAATACTGATAACGCGGTGTCGGCTGGGGATGTGCCTGATGTAGGTGCCAGAGGGGTTGCTTGTGACACAGCGGCAGCACTGTCCTCTGTGGTGCGGCTGAGCTGTCAGCATATTCCTGTGGCCCAAACCAGCACACCCGAGGCTAGTAATGTGGATACTGTGAGGGGAAAAAGTGCGGTGGATCCTCAGGCTGCTAAGAGCGGTAATATGGATGGGGCAGTCGGGAGGTCCACAAATAAGCCTGAACATGTACGGAACCCAGGGGTCTCGGCTGGGACATCTGGGGGAGCAGGGGGGAGACCTAGTACAGTCCAAAGCAGGCTTATCGAAACAATATATGGTCCACTGAGTATGCCAGATAGGGCTAGACAAGCGATGGAACTAATAGAAAAAGCATCCAAAACAATGCCGGGTATAATGGGAGAGGGCGTACAACCATTATCCAGTCCCAGGGAGGTGGGGTCTGGGCCCCGGCAAGCGGTAAGGGGAATTAACGTGGGTGGTAACAATGGTCAGACGTCAGAAATGGGTCAAGGGTTGGACTCGGGTCCCTTACCGGGGGTGAGATCATATGCAGGGGCTGTAGCGGGCCCAAGGGTTACGGGTAACGGGGCAAACGGTCCGACCAGGTCACAGGGGCCAATACCAACGTCAGCTCAGCCTTTCAAGCGTCGGAATGTAGTACAGCTGAAATTTGTAGGGAAGGAGCCCCCCAATAGATCAGAGTTCTTAAAGGTTTTTTTTGATTCCTTTGGCTTCGTCCCTGCGGATCTCTTTGCCTGCATTCACCCTGTAAATACGACGGAATACGATCTAAGCTTTGTGTCGTACCAGGGGCTGCAAGCCTTCTGGAACAAGTGGGGTGGATGCAGGTCGAGAGATCCATGGACGAACTTTAGAGCCATAGCGATAACCCGTCAGGAAAAAGTAAGAATTACCATTCTGGTGAGAAATGAATCCATCCCTCCGGCGGACCTTGCATTCTGGGTGGGCCGGTATGCAAAAATGACATCTCCCCTGACCAAGGTACCGGATCCTAGCCACGGTGTCTGGGGTGGCGGATGGTCCACCACAGTAGACCTTAGGAGCACGGAGGCTGGCCTGGTGCACCTACCCTCGGCGGCCTTCATCGGCCGCGACAGGATACAGTGCTTTTACCCAGGTCAGCCGAGGATGTGTCACAAGTGTGGGGACTTCCGCCACCTCAGCGCAAATTGCCCTCAGCAGAAGTGTGGGCACTGTGGTGACACGGGGCATGAAACGAGATCATGCAGCAAAATCAGATGTAATTTGTGCGGAGTGGTAGGCCACCCCTTTAGCAGATGCCCCCATGCGGCCCACAATGCCGGATACACAGATGAGGAGTTGGTAGGTGCAGTAGTGGTAGCAGAGAGTGGGGAACATAGGGATGTAGAGAGAGAACCTACGGTGGACCCTACCCCTCCACGGCCCCCCTCCCCTCCCCCCCTCCCCCCCCGCAGCCGTAGAAGCAGTTAAGAGCACTGTAGTTGAATCTGATGTGTGGTCAAGGCCCAAAAAAAGCAGGGGTAAGAAAAAGCATACAGTCAAAGATGATATAATACTATCCAATAGATTTCAATTTTCTAGCAGTGAAGAGAGCATGGAGGAAGGTGAGATTACAAGGGATGCAGGGGGGAACTTGGCCCAGGTGGTAAGGCGGAAGCAGAAGTTAAGGAGATCAAGAGATATACCTTTAGGTGAGGTCGCGAAGGTCAGGAAAACATCTGAGAGTACCAAAAAAACAGCCCGGTCCTTCCTGAAGGACGAAGTGATAGCTCAGTTGGGGGCCCCCTTGGGGGAAGATCTGGTACAGGCCCACCCCGCAAATAGTCTTGAAAAGGCAGATCCTCCTGACAAAGGTCGGGTGTCCTTAGTGGGGGGGAAACAATCCGGGGGAGGGAATATAGCCCCTGGCCCTCAGGACCGGAACCCTCCTTTCTGTCCTGCTGTTTCCGCAAGTACTGATAACTCCTCGGGTCCTCAGAGAGGGCTTGCTGACTCATCTGGTGTTCAGGGTGGCCGGGAGGGGGGAGGGCTGCAGGGGGTAGGCGATCCCGGTGGGTCCGTAAGGGGGCCAGCAAATTTGGGCGCTATCCCTCTAGAGATAGAAGGGGAGGTAGTCCCGGTAGAGGGTGACTCTCCACAAGCGGGATTGAGTTACAAAAGGTTTGGTTCCTCCGATGAAGACTCAGTGAGGAAAATAAAGAAGAAGTGAGTTGTTACTACTATCTATAACTCAGAAGGATGGCTTCCCAGCCCATTAGATTCGCCACCATTAATGTGGCATCTATCCTTTCCGAGCGTGCTCGTTATATGGCCTTTGATTTTTTCAACACAGTTGAGGTTGACTTTTTATTTTTGCAGGAGACCAGACTGGGTCAGCTTGCTGACCTGCATAAGGCAAAAAGAGAGTGGAGGCGGGGGCCCTCCTACTGGTCTCTTGCGGCCGAGCCGTACGGTGGGTTGGCGGTGCTTTTTACCGGCATGATAACCATCCAGCGAGTTATTGAGCTTGAGGTAGGTAGGTGCATGATATTAGATGTCAATCTGAGGGGGCACGACCTGAGGCTGATTAACATTTATGGGCCTCAAACAAAGTGGGATAGGAAGTGCCTCTTCAGGGCGATAAAGCCATACCTTTTTTCGGCCCGACAGATAGTCTTTGGCGGTGATTTCAACACCATCACTAGGACAAAAGACAGGGGAGGTTCAAAGACCACGTTGGGCTATGACTCCATTTTTTTAAATAGTATGGTTAGACAGGCTGGTCTGGTGGATGTTCACGTTCGCCATTCTCCAGACCACACGGGTTTCACTTACTTTAGAGGCAGTTGTAGGTCTAGGATAGATAGGGTTTTTGTTAAGGAAAGCTCGAAAACCTCGGCTCCTGAGCTGAGGCCGGTAGAGTTTTCCGATCACGTTTACCTATCTATGTCCTTGAATGCTTCGGAGTCCCTTCGGAAGGGTAGGGGTCTGTGGCGCCTGAACTCTAGGCTCCTAGAAGAGGAGGTGATAAGACAGTCTTTCAGGGACTTTTTTGAAACCCAGGAAACGCTTTTGGAGGCGGGTTGGGGTAGGTCTGAATGGTGGGAGATACTGAAGAAGAGGACCCGGAACTTTTTTCAGGGCCTCGTAGCCAGGAGCAATTGTTTAAAAGAGAACACCTACGTGGCACTGAGGAGAAAACTTGGATTCCTGATCTCTGGACAGGGAGACAATGGGGAGATCTCCCGGGTGAAGGCTCGGATGAGGGAGATACAGTATGACCGGTATGCTTCCTTGATTCTGGAGAGGGATTATGGGAAGTACCATTCGCCCGACCCCTTTCAGAGTTGTAGGAACTCGGTAGATGCTAAGGAGGTGAGAGGCTTGCGCGACGCCGGGGGTGTCCTGAGGGAGGAGAAGGAGGGCATTCTCGGTGTTGTGCGGTCTTTCTACTCCGATCTCTTGTCCGAGAAGCCACTTGACAGGGAAAGGAGGGACCAGTTTTTAAGGGAAACCCCTGGCCTTGAGGATTTTAGCGGCTCGCTTGAGTCTTTGGGGGATGAGATAACGGTGGACGAAGTCAGGATGGCAATTGATGGGCTATCTGCCAAGAAAGCCCCAGGCCCGGATGGTCTAACCTCCGAATTTTATAAGACTTTTGGGGACATCCTGGCTCCGCGCCTTGTGGAGGTCTTTAATGAGAGCCTGGGCAGAGGTTTACTACCTCCCTCCATGAGGGTCTCTGCCCTTATCTTGTTGTCCAAGGGGAAGGATCAGTCGTGTGTTGAGAACTGGCGCCCCATAGCTCTTCTCAAC
>JAVHZZ010000488.1:7500-10000 GCA_036250195.1 Mixophyes australis | reverse complement strand
GTTAGGGTTAGGCAGCCCTGGCCGAAGTGGTTAGGGTAAGGGTTAGGGTTAGGGTTAGGGTTAGGGTTAGGGTTAGGGTTAGGGTTAGGCAGCCCTGGCCGAAGTGGTTAGGGTAAGGGTTAGGGTTAGGGTTAGGGTTAATGTTAGGGAAAAGCTGTCGTTTTCCACCCGCTGCCAAGCTGCCGGTTTGTACTTGCACGTCGGAAGCCCCCGGGCCGGGGGATCCAGGGTTGCGGTTAGGGTTAGGCAACCCTGGCCGAAGGGTTAGGGTTAGGGTTAGGGTTAGGGTTAGGGAACCCTGGCCGAAGTGGCGAGGGTTAGGGTTAGGGTTAGGGTTAGGCAGCCCTGGCCGAAGTGGTTAGGGTAAGGGTTAGGGTTAGGGTTAGGGTTAGGGTTAGGGTTAGGGTTAGGGTTAGGGTTAGGCAGCCCTGGCCGAAGTGGTTAGGGTAAGGGTTAGGGTTAGGGTTAGGGTTAATGTTAGGGAAAAGCTGTCGTTTTCCACCCGCTGCCAAGCTGCCGGTTTGTACTTGCACGTCGGAAGCCCCCGGGCCGGGGGATCCAGGGTTGCGGTTAGGGTTAGGCAACCCTGGCCGAAGGGTTAGGGTTAGGGTTAGGGTACCCTGGCCGAAGTGGTGAGGGTTAGGGTTAGGGTTAGGGTTAGGCAGCCCTGGCCGAAGTGGTTAGGGTAAGGGTTAGGGTTAGGGTTAGGGTTAGGGTTAGGGTTAGGGTTAGGGTTAGGCAGCCCTGGCCGAAGTGGTTAGGGTAAGGGTTAGGGTTAGGGTTAGGGTTAATGTTAGGGAAAAGCTGTCGTTTTCCACCCGCTGCCAAGCTGCCGGTTTGTACTTGCACGTCGGAAGCCCCCGGGCCGGGGGATCCAGGGTTGCGGTTAGGGTTAGGCAACCCTGGCCGAAGGGTTAGGGTTAGGGTTAGGGTTAGGGTTAGGGAACCCTGGCCGAAGTGGCGAGGGTTAGGGTTAGGGTTAGGGTTTAGGGTTAGGGTTAGGGTTAGGGTTAGGGTTAGGGAACCCTGTCCGAAGTGGTGAGGGTTAGGGTTAGGGTTAGGGTTAGGGTTAGGGAACCCTGGCCGAAGTGGTGAGGGTTAGGGTTAGGGTTAGGGGTTAGGGTTAGGGTTAGGGTTAGGGTTAGGGTTAGGGAACCCTGGCCGAAGTGGCGAGGGTTAGGGTTAGGGTTAGGGTTAGGGTTTAGGGTTAGGGTTAGGGTTAGGGTTAGGGTTTAGGGTTAGGGAACCCTGGCCGAAGTGGTGAGGGTTAGGGTTAGGGTTAGGGTTAGGGTTAGGGTTAGGGTTAGGGTTAGGGAACCCTGGCCGAAGTGGTGAGGGTTAGGGTTAGGGTTAGGGTTAGGGTTAGGGTTAGGGTTAGGGTTAGGGTTAGGGAACCCTGGCCGAAGTGGCGAGGGTTAGGGTTAGGGTTAGGGTTTAGGGTTAGGGTTAGGGTTAGGGTTAGGGTTAGGGAACCCTGTCCGAAGTGGCGAGGGTTAGGGTTAGGGTTAGGGTTAGGGTTAGGGAAAAGCTGTCGTTTTCCACCCGCTGCCAAGCTGCCGGTTGTACTTGCACGTCGGACTTAGGGTTAGGGTTAGGGTTAGGGTGAGGGTGAGTTGCAGCTGCAGCGGCAGGCTTCTCCCCGAGTCCGCGACGGAGCCAGCCGCGCAGAGGCACCTTCTCCCAGGCACTCGCAGCAGTTTTTCTCACTCCCGGCCAAGTTGTCGGTTTGTACTTCCGCGTCTGGCTGCCCCCCGGGCCGGGGGATCCAGGGCGGAAGGCCCGATGAGGACGGATTCGGCCGCCGTGGCCGACCCCGGGTTCCAGAAGGCCGGCCGCGTTCCGAACCCGGCCCCCCTGACTGGCGCACGGGGCAAACTCAATAAGACACCCTTTGGGATTCTCCGAGCGGGACTCTGAGCGGTGAGCGATTTCTCTCTCTCTCCGGTTGGGCTGGCCGGGGGGGGAGTCTTAGGCAATTCAACCCAAATGCCTTGCAGGGGTGAGACCCCAAAGACTTGAAGACCAAGGGGCACAAGCCGGGCAGGCTGGTAGGGAGCGAGCGCCCCCCCCGGGGGCCAAGTTTGGGAAAAAGGCCCAGGGACCACCCCGACCACCGGGGAACCCGCCGGGAGGGTCCCCGCAGGCCGGGGGACCTCCGGAACCAGGGGCCCCGGGGGCCAAATTTGGGAAAAAGGCCCAGGGACCTCCCCGACCACCGGGGAACCCGCCGGGAGGGTCCCCGCCGGCCGGGGGGACCTCCGGAGCCAGGGGCCCCCGGGGGCCAAACCTGGGAAAAAGGCCCAGGTACCTCCCCGACCACCGGGGAACCCGCCGGGAGGCTCCCCGCCGGCCGGGGGACCTCCGGAGCCAGGGGCCCCCGGGGGCCAAACCTGGGAAAAAGGCCCAGGGACCTCCCCGACCACCGGGGAACCCGCCGGGAGGCTCCCCGCCGGCCGGGGGACCTCCGGAGCCAGGGGCCCCCGGGGGCCAAACCTGGGAA